>JAJJLB010019120.1:0-10527 GCA_023806845.1 Diplodinium flabellum
TCCCCAATCCCCAATCCCCAATCCCCAATCCCAATCCCCAATCCCCAATTATTTTTTATAAAATAACATAAAAAATTAATAATAAAAAAATATTTATATTTAATTAATTAATATTTTTTTTTAATATATTTAAAATAAATTAATATAAATTATATACATTTATAATATTTTAATATTCGGTCTTTTAAGTTAAAAATAAAAGTAATTTAAAAAAGAGTTTCTGATTCAAATAAAAATAAATTCATTGATATTAATATAATAAAATTTGGCTAAATTTATATGACATTATTTTATGTTTTTTTAATCCATGATATCTTAATAATGATATTATTAAAGTCGAAATAAACGGAAAAATTTGTAATAGAATAAAAGTCAATATTCCTGAGCCAATAAAATCAGCAATTCCTCCTATATAAACAGCTGTAAAATTAGATAAATAAATAAAAAATGTAATGACAAGAAAATAATTGATAAAAATAAAAATATAATATTTTATCTTTATTTTCCTCATAATATTATCAAAAAAAATATTATTATCAGAAAATCCTTTAGAAATAAATAATTTATATATTTTCTTTCTTTCACTGAAAAAAATATGTTCAATAAGGGCTTGAATAATTAAACAAATTGAAAAAGTTATTAATATTCTTGGAAAACTATTATTCATTGAATATTTTAATTTTTCTTTAAATAAAATATTATTTTCTAATTGTATATTCAAATAATTATATTTATTATTAAAATAATAAAATTTTCTTATAAAATAATCTTGTTTTAATAATAGGGCATTAATAAACATATTAAGCAATATCATAAATATTAATTTAATAAATTTGATTTGAAAAGGAGTATAATTATTAGTTATATTTAATATTGAAATAAAAGACAATATATTAATTATTGAATGTTTCAAACTTAATATATTCCAATATAAAATGAAAAATGAACGGAAATCTTTATTTATGGCTTCATCTAAAGGAAGATAGTCATATAAAGTAATTGTAATATCTTTTTTAATTTTTTTTTTTTTTTTTATGATATTAATTGGTTGTTTTATTTTTTCATTCATTGTTTTATTTTTGATTGAATTTTCTGATATCTTAGAATCATTATAAGATTTATATTTTATATTATTTTTATAATCTTCTACACTTTGGTTTTTTCTCATTTCCTTTTTATTTAATTTATTCTTTTTTTTTATTATTTTTTTTTCGTCTTCTGAATCTTCTATAATTAATTTTTTATTTGAAATTAGAGAATCTCTTTTATTAAATCTATTTTTAATGATTATATCTCTTATTCTTATTGGTTTATTTTCCTCATTTGAAGTTAAAATTAATTTATTATTATCTTTTTTTACATTTTCATTATTGTTAATTTCTTTCAAAATATTAATATTATTAGAATTATAATTATTTTTATAATTATGAATACTATGAAAATTTTTTTTATTCAAAGCTAATTTATTAGATAGACTAATATTTTTTATAGACCTCTTTTTCTTTGGTTTTTCCAAATCTTCCATTGTCTTCATTTGAGAAATAGTTATTTTATTTTCTTCTGTTATTAAGTTTTGTTCAGTAGTTTTTATAATAACTATTTTTTTCTTATTTTCATCAATTTTATTTTCATTACTATCATTATTTTTATTATATTCTTTTTTTTCTTTATCTATTTTAAAAATAGACCTTAATGAAATTTCTGAATTTATTTCTTTATCCTTTGTTTCTTTTAATTTTTCTTTTTTTTTATCTTTTTTATCTTTTTTATTTTCTTCACTTTTTAATTTTATATTATATTTTTCGTCTTCTTCAATTATCATATAAATTTTATTTTTTTTCGTTTTTTCTATATTTTCATCATCAATATACATTTCATAATCATCACTATCATTAAAATCTTTGCTTTGATTATTTTGCTCAATTTCATTTGAGTTCTCATTTTTATTTTCATTTTCCTTAATACTATCTATATGTATAATTAATTTTGGAGGATTTGATACAAAATTAAAGCTTTTTAAATTATTTTTGAATATAAAATAAAAAACAGTGAATATAATTTGGGCTATTATCATAATTAAACATATATTAAATCCTGTATTATTTTTTAATGAATTTTTATTAAACCCTTTTTTAATGCAAGTAAAAATTTTGAATGATTCTTCTATGTTTATTGAACTTATTTCTTTTTTAAATTTAGTATTTGAATTATCATTACTTAATAAATATTCTATTGAATTTGAATTAATTTTGCATTGGCATATTCCAGTAAAATTTGAAAGATATTTATTATTAAGAATACAAGAATTATCTCTGCAAATTATTTCTTCTTTTTCTTCTGCTAAATATATATCTTTAATACGCAATTTCATTGGAATATCAATTCCATAAATAGTAAAATTATTGCAAAAATCTATAAATATTTTCTCATTTTTATTAAAAATGTCGATACTATTTAGATTTATTTTACTTAAAATAGTTTTTCCAAATTTATTTAATAAAAATAATGTAAAATTATTATTAATATTATATTTAACTTCTGACAATAGAGCATATTTTTTATTTATATCTATTAATTCATTTTCTTTTTGATTAAATAAAAGAAGATTACTTTTTCCGTTATAGTGGATAAAACAAAATATATAATTATTCATATCAAAATTATAAAATTCTTGAAATATCTTAGCTATATCATCTGTATTTATATAATAATATCCATTTTTTAATAGAGAATATGTACAAATTGAGTTTTTAAAAATTAAAATCGAATAATTATAATAATTATTTATTAAATGATGGACAATATATTTATTACTATTAATATTTATATCTGATATATATAAATTAATATTTTTTTCAATTAAAGATAAATTAAAATTAAATGTATTTGAAATATCTTTAATTTTTATCTCACAATAATTATGAATTTCTGAAGTTTTAATGCAAGAAGAAGAATCATTTGAAAGAAAATAATTATTTTGGCATTTCATACATATATTCTTATTTAAGCATTCTTCACAATGTGATATAACATCTTGGCATAAATAATAACTTTTTCCATTATCTTCAGAAAAATATTTTTTTCCCTCAATAATATTATGGCATGATAATCTATCTTCCCCTATAAAAAAAAAATTATCATTGCATTTTATACATTTTTCTTTATTTTGGCATTCTTTACAAAATGAAATACTCTTATTACAAGGAATATAAATTGTGTTATTTTCTAAATAATAATTTTTATTATTAATTTCATTTTTATAATAGCATTTATCTTTTTCTTCCCCTATTAAATAATATTCATCATTACATTTTATACAATAACTTTTATTAAAACATTTATTACAATTCTCTATTACACTTTCACATTTATTATATGAAATACCATTATCTTCACTATAATATTCTTCTTTATTTATATCATTTTCTCTATCTCTATAACATTTTGTTCTATCTTCACCAATAAAAAAATAATTTTCTTTACATTTATAGCAATATGTTTTATTTATACATTTCTCACAATTATCAATTAATGTATCACATGAAAAATATATTGTTCCATTATCTTCAATATAATATTTATCTTTTTCAATTTCGAATTTATTTTTTTCAAAGCATTTTGTTTTATTTTTATTATGAATTAAAATATAATCCTTATAACATTCTTTACATTGATATTCATTTTCACATTTTGAACAGAAATTTATTGAAGAATTACATAATTTATAGGAAGTTCCATTATCTTTACTAAAATATTTATCAATATCTTCCATAATATTGTAGCATTTCTCTTTATTTTCCCCAATAAGAAAATATCCCTCTTTGCATTTAATACAAATATTTTTATTTAAACATTCATCACAATTATCTATACTAAAATTACAAGGAAAATAAGAAATTCCATTATTTTCTGAATAATAATATTTTAAATCTAAATTATTTATGCATTTTTTTCTATCTTCTCCTAAAAAATAATAATTATCATTACATTTTGTACAATTATTTTTTCCAAGACATTCATCACATTTAGAATTATTTATATTGCAAGAATAATAAATTCCATCATTTTCATCAAAAAAAAAATTTTTATAATTACTTTCGTTTATTTCAAGGCATCTAGATGTATCATTATTAACAAAAAAAAATTTTTCTTTACATTTTATACATTTTTCACTAGTAATACATTCTTCACAATTATTAATTGAATCATTACATAAAATAAAAGAAATTCCTCCATTTTCAGTATAATACCTATTTTCATTTTCTGGTTTGGAATCAAAGCATTTTATATGATTATTACCTATTAAAAAAAATGGAATTTTACATTTTAAACAAAAAGACTTATTTTTACATTGCTCACAATTTTGTATGAATGTATCACAAGGATAAAAAGAAGTACCATTATCTTCAGTAAAAAATTGTAAATCTTCTTTTTCACTTATGCAGTTATTCCTATTATCCCCTATAAAAAAAAAATTATCTTTGCATTTAATACAATATGATTTATTTATACATTTATCACAATTTGAAATAACTAGATCACATGGATAATAAGTTTTTGAATTAACATCAAAATAATATTTGTTATCCTTCTCAATTTCAGAAAAATTTATACATTTAGAATGGTCATTACCTAAAAAATAATGATTATTTTGACATTTTTCACAATATGTATGATTTGAGCATTCATCACAATTTAATAATGAATAATTACATAAATAAAATATAGTATTATTATCATTGAGATAATATTTCTTATTATTTATTTCATTTTTTTTTATACAAATATCTTTTTTATTATTTATAAAATAATAATCTTCTTTACATTGTGAGCAAAAACTACTATTAAGACATTTTTTACAATTTTTTAAAATTTCATCACATTTATAATATGAAATTCCATTGTCTTCAGTAAAATATCCTTCATTTTCAGTATTATTGTCTTTTTTTTTATAACAATTAGTTCTATTATCTCCAATAAAAATATAATTATTTTTACATTTAATACAATATGTTTTATTTATACATTGTTCACAATTGTTCATTGAAAAATTACATGGATAAAAATTAGTGCCATTATTTTCTGTGTAAAATTGATTTTTTTCTATTTTTGAAATATTAATGCAATTTGTTCTATTGTTTCCAATAAAAATATAATTATTTTCGCATTTTTCACAAAAAGTTTTATTAGAGCATTCTTCACAATTTTTTATTGTAGAATTGCAAAAAAATAAAGTTGTACCATTTTTGTCAATAAAATAGTTTTTAATATTAATTTCATTTTTATAATAGCATTTATCTTTTTCTTCCCCTATTAAATAATATTCATCATTACATTTTATACAATAACTTTTATTAAAACATTTATTACAATTCTCTATTACACTTTCACATTTATTATATGAAATACCATTATCTTCACTATAATATTCTTCTTTATTTATATCATTTTCTCTATCTCTATAACATTTTGTTCTATCTTCACCAATAAAAAAATAATTTTCTTTACATTTATAACAATATGTTTTATTAATACATTTTTCACAGTTATCAATTAATGTATCACATGAAAAATATATTGTTCCATTATCTTCAATATAATATTTATCCTTTTCAATTTCATTTTCATTATAACATTTTTTTCTATTTTGGTCTATAAAAACAAAATTTTCTTTACATTTCTCACAATTATCTTTATCTTTACATTCATCACAATTAGCTATTCCTTCATTGCATAAATGATAAATTATCCTTTCTTCTTCATCAACTTCTGTATAATACTTTTCATAATTTATTATTTTTTGGCAACTTTCTTTTTTATTATTATCTAAAACTAATACAAAATTATTTTTACAAATTTCACAAAAAGTATTATTTTTACATTTATTACAATTATCTATAATATCATTGCATAAATTATAACTCAATCTGTCATCATCCAAAATATATTTATTTTTTTCTATTTCATCCTCTTTAAAACATTTTTTTCTATCATTTCCAATAAAATAAAAATTATCTTCACATTTTAAACATAAAGTTTTGTTTAAACATATAGAACAATTATTAATTGCATTTTTACAAGGGAGAAAAGATTTTCCATCTTCAGTATAATATTTTTCAATATTTATATCTTTATAACATTTTTCTTTATCATTTCCAATTAAATAACTATTATTTTTACATTTGATACATTCAGTATAATCATTATTATATTTTTCACAATTTTCAATGATTTCTTCACATTTAAAATCAAAATTTTTTTTATATCCATATAAACAACTTAAACAATAAGTTCCATTTAGGCAATATTCACATCCATTTGGGCATTCATAATAAATGTTTTCTAAAGAATCCAGATAATGTCTGTTAGTTACGTCTGATGTTTCATTACAAGTAATAGGTTCATAATCATTTTTTTTTTTTCCTATTAAAACTAAATTTTCCAAACATTTATAGCATTTTTTATTTTTTTTGCATTTACTACAAAATTTTGGGCAAACTCCATCGTCTTCTTTTTCATAATCAATTAAAACTTCTTTGCTTTCAAGCCATGTTATAGATTGATATGTCTTATTAGTATAATCATATGAATAAACATTTTCTTTTAAAAGTGATTCATTTTCTATACAATCAAACATATCATTACACATGACAGTTCCAGTACAAATTAAATTATAATCAGGACAGAATAAATGTCCAGTATATTCGCCGCCGACTTCAACTTTTCCTCCTCCTCTTGGACATACTATAAAATGATCATATATTTGAATTGTTAAAGAAGAATTTGAACAAAACATTGGATAGCACATTGAATGAATTATATTATTATAAATTTCATGATTTTTTTTTTTTTCTTCATTATTTTTTCCTATTGGATAAACTGAAGAAAGAGCACAAAATGAATGTTTAGAATATTTTTCACCAAATTCCTCCATAAAATATGAACTATTGTAATTATTATTATCATTATATGAAACTTTTTGACCATAAAATCCTCCTCCTCTTTGGCAATTTCCAACATAGAACATTTTTTCTTCTTCATCTGGAAATAAGTCATTAACCCAGCAATAATCAGCACTTATTTTACCTACATATTTTGTTTTTCTATTATATTTACTTAAAGTAAAAGATTCACTACTTCTATACATGAAATAAGTTCTACTTTGTCTTCCAGAAGAGCAACTAGGTTGATTTGCTTCAAAAATATTAAAAAATTCATTACTTAATTCTTCAGCTTTAAACTGATAACAATCTTTATTTATAAAATTACAACCTTTATTTTTACCAAATCTCATTAATCCACCTGTATAATAATTAGCTTGATACCATCCACTATCTTCTAATAAAGCTAATGTAAATTCTGAAACAACTTGTTCTGGAGTATATAATTCTGAAGTCATATATTCTCCTAATAAAATTCTAGCTTCCCAATGGGAATCAGCAATTATATCTTTATTATTTCTTTCTAATTCTATTCCTATTATAGAACTGCAATTAAAATATTTTTTTGCGTATTCAACAACCTTTGGAGTTATTATTAAACCTTTTAAAACTTTTGTTCTATTTTCTTCTATATATTTTATTGTATTGTTTTCCCCTCCAGGATATAATTTAAATAAACTAACTAAAAATCCTAAAATATGTGTTAATTCATGCAATAATATTGACTGAAGTAGATAATCTATATTGTCTAAATTTAAAGGAATATTACTATTTATATTTATAATTCCAACTATTGGTCTTTTACTTGATTCATCAAAATAAACAGGATATCCTTCAATATATTCGAAATTTATTTCTTCATTTATAATAAATTTTGGTAAAATTAATAAATCAGTTGAAATTCCTAAACCGCCATTTTTTAATTTTGAATCAATAATATTTGGATTAAAATTCCAGTTATTTAAATCTTCATTAGTTATAAAATTAATATTGTTTTGTAATGGCCTGACTTTCAATATTTTATTTAATGCTGAAGAGCATTTATCTAAACCTTTATCAATTATTGAAAAAAGCTTGTTAAATGAAGAATTATTATTTTTTTGATATGAAAGATATGTTTTGTCAATATATATCCTAATTGGTTTAAATATTTCGTTATTTTTATCATGAATATTTAAATATCTTTTTATATTATTTTCTTTTTGAACTTTAGGATATTTGATTTTTATTTTTATATTATCTATATTACAAAAGGGAATATGAGTAATATTTGCTTTGATTAATATAGTGTAAGTGATATTTAATAAAATCATTGATAATTTAAACAATGATATTGCTTTCATTTAATTTTTAATTTTTATTTTTTATTAATTATATATTATAGAGGAAGAAAAAAAATAAATATTTTTAAAAAAATAAATATTATTTTTTTCATAAAATAATTAAAATTTAAATTATTAATTTAATATAATAAAATTAAACAAAACAAAATAATGAGCTACGAAAATTATTTAGAAAGTTTAGTAGATAATAAGCAAGAACAATCTAGAGACTTCGGATTAAATTCAGAGATTATTAATTCATTTAGTGATGAAATAAATCCTACAGGAGTAAAAAAGGTATCAAATCAACCAAGAAATGAAATAGATAAAATAATAGAAAAAAAAATTGATTCAGATGAAGAAAAAGAAAATAATAAAGAAAATAAAAACTATAATAAAAATAAAGAAAATAAAGAAAACAAAGAAAATAAAGAAAATAAAGAAAATAAAGAAAATATAGAAAATAAAATATATATTGAAAATAAAGCTAAAGAATCTTCTCAATTTGAAAAATTAAAAGGAAGTAATGAAAAAAATTTTATTGATTTTTCCCAAAATAAAATTGATCAAACCATAGAAAATAATATTAAAAATAAATTAATAATTGAACCTCCTATTATAATTAATAGTGTTTCTAGTATAATTAATGAGCCACTAAAAGGTCAAAGAAGTAATTTAACTTCACAAGAAAAAGCATTTTATCAAAATGAAATTCAACATTTAAAGAAAGAATTTGAAGAATTAAAAAAAAAATATAGAGAAGATTTGGATAAAGAGGAAAAAAAAAAAGAATCATTAGAAAATAAATATCAAAAAGAAAAAGAGTATTTAAGAAATTATAATGAAAATAAAAAGAATGATATTAAAATAGAATTTAATAATACGGAAAAGATATTCAAAGAAAAAATAGAAAATATGTTAAATGATATGAATAACCAAATAAAAAAAGAGGAAGAAAATATTAAGAATAGAAATGAAAAGAGAATAAAATTAAAAGAAACTGAATTAAATTATAAATTAGACAATTTAAAGAAATCAAATAATTTTATACTTGAAAAGAAAAAATCAGAATTACATAAAAAAAAACTAAATAATGAGATTAATAAAGGAAATGATCATTATAAGCAAATAGAAAATTTATTAGTAGCATTAAATGAGCAAAATAATATAAAAGAAAAAGTTGATTTTACTGTTAAAGAAAATGAGAAAATTAGAAATATTATCAAAGAAAAGCAAAAAGAAAAAGATATTAAAAATGAAATATTATTAAGAAAAAAAGTTGAATACGAAGAGGAAGAAAAAAATTATCAAACAGTTTTAAATCAAAAGAAAAATGAATTAATAAACGAAAAAAGAAAAATAAGTGAAATAGAAAAAAAATTAAAAAAAAAAGAAATTCAAAATAGAGAACTGCAGGAAAAGAAGGAAATTTGTATAAAATATAAACAAAATGAAATTGAAATGAAGTATGAAATAATGAGAGCAAAATATGAAAATAAAAAAAATGAAATAAAAAGAGAGTTACAAAAATTAGAAGAAAATAAAAAACATTTTGAACAATTTAATATGAATGAGAAAAAGCATCTAGAATATAAAGAAAATGAATTAATTAATAGAAAAGATAAATGTGAAGAAAATGAATTATTAATAAATTTGAAAATGAAAAATCTTAATGAGAAAGAAGAATATATTAACAAAACTAATGAAATAAACAATAAAGAAAAAAGAGATATTATTAGGGAAAAAGAAAAAATAGAAAAGGATAAGGCTGATATTAAAATAGCATTAGAAAGAATACAGAATGTCTTAAATGATTTAAATATTCAAAAAAATGAATTAAATAATGAAAATATAAATATAATGAAAAAGAATCAACAATTACAGAATTTAAAAATTAAATTAAATTATCTAAAATCAAAAAATAATTTTCAAAAAGAAAATGTTGAAAATGGATTTAATGTTATGGATAATTTACAATATAAATATACTTTAAATGGTCAAAACCTTGCTAATAATAATATAAGTAATTATTCTTCTCCATCAAGATTTTATAATAATAATATATTTAATACATATTCTAGAAATAATCTTCCTTAAATTAGACCTCCATTAAATTTCAGTTTTTAAATAGAAAATTGGATCAGAATAATCATATCAATACCTAGTAAATTGTTAAAAATTTAAACCCATTTTATTTAAATTTATATTATAATTTTTTTATAAATAAACTACATTTTCAAATATTCTAATCATCAAAAAATATC
>JAJJLB010019121.1:0-10520 GCA_023806845.1 Diplodinium flabellum
CCCCAATCCCCAATCCCCAATCCCCAAAATATAATTCTTGTAATTTATATCCTTAAATAACGTCAATAATCAATTATTAAAAACAAAAATAAATATATAAAAAAAAAAGATGAAGGTCAATTTAAAATGTGTAGAAGCAAGAAATATTCCAGTTGTTGATGTCGGAGGTACTTGTGATGGATATTGTAAAATACAATTTGGGGAACAAAAAGTTAAAACACGTATTATTGACAATTCATTAACTCCCCATTGGAGACAAGAATTTTTTTTTGATATTTTAGATATTCAAAAAGATTTTTTATTTATACAATTATATGATCATGACTCCTTAAGTAAAGATGATTTAATAGCAGATCTTGATATTTTTACTCAATTTTTACAACCAGGGATAATAATTGATCAATGGTATCCTATGAATTCTAGAATAAAGAATTATACTCCTGAAATACATTTAATGATTCATATTGGGCAAGAAAAAGATGCTCCATTTGTAGCAAATCCTTTTCAGATTTTAGTAACAAATATAAGAGTAATATCAGTAAAAGATATAGAAGAAGCAGAATATTCTGTTTCTGTAGGATATAAAAAAGAATTAATGAAAGAAACGAGAAAATCGGATGATTTAATGTGGCAAGAAGAATTTGCTTTAGCTATGCCTCTTGATGAGCCTAACTTATTAATTAATTTAAAAAAAGGTAAAAATATAATTGGAAAAACAAAAATATTTATCGGATATGAAGTTGGACAAATTGAAAAAAAATGGTTTCCATTAGAAGGAAAAGGTAATATTAAGTTAGCAATTCAAATTGCACCTAATTATGTACAACCATTTTTAGGAGAAAAATTCGATGAAGATTTGCCAATTCCTAAAGAATTTACAGCTTATTTCAGAATTATAGAAGGAAAATCTTTAACAGCAATGGATTTGAATGGTAAAAATGATGCTTATTGTACAGTTGTAAATTTAAAAACTCCTAAAAAAATCAAAAAAACTCAAATATTATATAAAACTAAGGAACCAAAATGGAATTTTTTTCTAAATGTAAAAATACATGATTATTCATCGGATATTATAAAAATAAGTTGTTATGATTATGATAGATTGAATCGTGATGATTTAATAGGATCTATTGAAATACCCGTAAAAGATATGGGTGATGGACAAGTTATTGATCAATGGGTAAATATAACAAATATTAATACAGGTTCAGGAGGGAAATTGCATCTTATGTATCAAGTTTGTTCTATAGGTTGGACTCCTTTTAATCCTATACCTCTTAATCCTATTAAAAAAGTGCATATTCATATCATGGATGGATATGATATCCCTAAAACAGACTTATTAGGAAAAACAGATCCTTATTTAAGACTTAAATTAAATGACCAAGAATTTTTTCAAAAAACAAGTGTTCAAGACAATACTTTTACTCCTCTATGGAATGAAGATTTTACTTTATATACTTTATATTCAAAAGCAACTCTTCAATTTGAACTTAAAGATGATGCTCCAGGTAAAGATCCTGTTATTAGTACAAAAAATATTGAATTAGATAATATTGCCTATGGAGAAATTAAAGAAATTACTGAAGAATTATCTCCTGTTAAAGGAATGAAAAAAGGAGGAAAAATTCATTTCTATATTCAAATTACTAATGATATTCCATTTATTGGTGTTAATTTTGTAAGACATATTGATTTTGGTAAAAAAACGAAAAAAGGGAATGGTTGTTTAGATGCTATTGATGAAATTCCATCTAATAAGCCTTTAGCATTATTTGTAAAAGTTATTCAAGCTTTTGACTTAAAAGCATTAGATTCTAATGGCTTATCTGATCCATATTGTGTCCTTCAAATTGATAATCAAAAAAAAACAACTTCTATTATATCAGAGTGTTTAAATCCAAAATGGGATGAATATTTTATTTTTGATTTAAATTCATTAGCATTTGATTTTTTACAAATAAATTGTATGGATCATAATGCAATAGCTGTAGATGAATTAATTGGTTTTTCAACTATTTCAATAAAATCTTTAAAAATTGGAGAAGTTAATGATTTAAAAATAAATTTAAATCAAAAAAATGGGAATAATTCAGGAACTTTATCTATATTATTACATGTTGTTAAACAAGGAGATATACCATTTAAAAATAAACTTTGGACTCCATCAGTTTTTAATATTAGAATATTAGAAGGGGAATTTAAAAATAAACATAATTTATATTGGGCAGGAAAGTTTGAAAATGATAAGGATTTTCAATTTTTAACAACTCAACAAAAAGGAAATAAATGGTATGAAGAATTCCAAATGATATATTCAAGTAAAGATAAAATTATTATAAAACTATTTGAAAATAAAGATAAAGAAAGTGAAAAAGGAGAAGTTATAATTAATTTTAAAGATTTGAAAGATCAAGTCTCAATTGATACAAGATATAAAGTAGCTAAAGGTTCTATTCATATTATTTGTGAAAAAAATTATTTAGGAAATCCCTGCTTTCAAAATATACCTTTGGATATTAACAATGAAACCAATTATATTTCTAATTCATTTACCTTCAATATTAAAATTTATGAAGCAAAAGATATCCCTTCAATGGATTTAAATGGAAAGTCTGATCCATATATCAAATTATATTTATTAGGAATAAAACCTAAGGAAAAAATAGGAGAAATAAAAACCAAAATTAGAATGAAAACATTAAACCCAATTTGGAATGATGAATTCCATTTTCCTATTAAATCTATAAGAACAGATATATTTCATATGTCTCTTAAAGATTATGATACATTTGGAAGAGATGATAAAATATCAACATATGAAATTAATATGCAAAATTTAAATGTTGGTGAAATTAGGAATGAATGGATTCTATTTAATGCAGATAAAGGTGTTTCAAAAGGTGGATTAGTTCATTTAAAATATCAATTAACTTATCCAGGAAAAATTCCTTTTATGCCAGATAATTCATTTGTAAAATATTTTTTAAATATAAAAATTATTGAAGCAAAAGAAATTAAAGCAATGAATTTAAATGGATTTTCTGATCCTTATTGTCAAATATCAATTATTGGAGATAGATCATTTTTAACAACATCAGTAAGAAAAGATACTTTGTCACCATATTGGGATGAAAATTTTTCTCTTTTAATTTCAAATTATGAAAAAGATATTTTCTCACTTAGTTTAAAAAATAAAAATAAGGTAAAGAGTGATGATGATATAGGAATAGCAAATCTTGATATTAATAAATTTGTAATTTCAAAAGTTTATAAAAAATGGATAGAAATCCAAAAAAAAGGAAAAAAAACTGGATTAATTAAAGTTCTTATTAATGTTACTAAAGAAAAAGATATACCTTTTGAAGGAGAAATAATTGAAGATAAAACTCCTTTACCTCCAAGCAATAAATGGGAAATAAATATAAATTTAATTAGAGCTTCAAATTTACCTTCAGCTGATTCAAATGGATTAAGTGACCCATATTGTTTATTTACTATCTTAAATACAAAAATATCAGTAAAAAGCAGAAGAATAGATAAAAATTTAAATCCAATATGGGATGAAAATTTCAAAATTCCAATACAATCATTAAATTCAGATATTTTAAGGGTTGAAGTAATTGATTGGGATAAAATAGGAAAGCATGATAAATTAGCAATGATTGATTTTCCTGTAATAAATTATCAACCAGGAATTGTTTATTATAATACTTATCCATTAATTCCATTAAGTGGAGATTCAAAAAATTCCACAATTGAATTAAGTTTTCAAATAACACCTCCAGGAGTTGTTCCATTTACTAATACCCCATTTATTCCTGATCAAATAAATATTAGAATTGAAGATGTTAAAGATGTGGTAACTAAAAAGAGAACTGTTAAACCTTTTTTTAATATTAAATTAGAAGCTGATACTGATGAAGGAACAAAGAGTGTAGTAAAAAATGAATTAAATTGTGAAATAAAAGAAGCTTTTTCATTTGTTATTACTGATAAAAATACAGATAAATTAATAATTGAATATCAAGATGAAAATGATAAAAATAAAGCATTTGGAAAATGTATTATTCTTTTGTCAAACCTTGAAAATGAGATAACTAAAGAAATAATATCTCCTTTAGAACCATTAGGAAAAGTACATTTATATTTACAAATTAATAAAAGAGATAAATATCCATTCACAGATATAAAATTATCACCTATATCAAATCCATATATGACATTATATTTTAGAATTATAAGTGGTCATAAAATACCAGTAGCAGATGCCACTGGCTTATCAGACCCTTTTTGTGCTCTTCAATTACTTAATAGAAAAGAGAAAAAAAAGACTTTAGTTAGAAAGCAAACTTTAACACCAGTTTGGAATCAAGAATTTCAATTTAAAATATTTTCATTTAATACAGATGTTATTATTTTATCTCTTTATGATTATGATAAATTTTCTAAAAATGATTTATTAGGTGAATGGAGAAAACCAATTAAAGAAATGAGAACAGGAATTGTTACAGAAGAAGAAGTAGATGCTGGTGGATTAATTCACGTAATATATCAATTAGCATGTGCTAATCAATGTAAATGGGAAAATAAAGAGTCATGGCCATTAAGATTAAATATAAGAGTTATAGAAGCCAAAGAATTTCCTAATAATGCAGGAAAAACAGATCCATATTTAGAATTATTTTTTATAGAAGATGTTTTAAAAGAAAAAACAAGAGTAATTGATAATACTTTAACTCCACAATGGTTTCAAGATTTTCATTTTTTAATCACAGATTTAAATGAACCTTTTAAAGTAAAATTATGGGATGAAAATGTTTTAAAAAATACACAACTTTCTGAAGCAATTCTAAATTTATCTAAATTTAAACTAAATGTTATATATGATGAATGGTATGATATGACTCCATTAGGTTCATATAAAAATGGTGGAAAAGTGAGATTAATGACTCAAATAACTGAATATAATCATGAACCATTTGTTGGGCCAATGAATCCACCTCCTCCTTTCCCTGTTTCAGAGACAAAAATGCTATTTAATATTAAAATAATAAAAGGGACAGATATTGAGGCAATGGATACTGATTCTAGTGATCCTTATTGTAAATTAGAATTTATAGGATTTCCGGATAGTGCTAAAAAGACAAGAATTATTGAAAATTCTTTAAATCCATTTTGGGATGAATTTTTTCAATATGAAATTCATTCGCTTTCTGACATATTTAAAATTACTTTATATGATTATGATAAACTCACAAAAGATGATATTATTTCTGAATATTATATTGATTTAAGTAGATTAGAATATGGAATAGCAAGAGAAGAAATTTTAGATATGAAGCCATTTACTTCTTCAATAAAATATCCAGGAAAAATATCTGTAATTTATCAGATTACTGAACCTAATCAAGATATATTTATATCACATAAATTTGAGGTTCCTACCCTTAAATGCTATATACATAGTTTTGAAAATATTATTGTTGGAGATGAATATTTTTGTGAAGTTAAAACCCTAGACTCATATAAAGGGCAATATTCAAATGTAACAACTGATAACTTATTAATGGAAACTTTTATTTTATTATTACGTCCTTATCAGACCGAAACATTAGAAATAATATTATATCATAATGAAAAAAAAGGGAAATTTAAATTTTCTAAAGAAATTAAAAGAATTAGATATGATTTAAAAGAAATGGGTGAAAAAAATATAGATGGAATCAAATTTACTTTAGCCATGAATAATCAAAATATTTCTTTTCCTTCTCGTCCACCTATTGTTCATCCTAAAAGATATGTTAATATTTATGTTGATAGATGTATTGATTTACCAAAAATGGATAAAAATTCCTCTGATCCATTTGTTAAAATTTCTTTAAATAAAGAGAAAAAAAAGAGATATTCAGATTCTACAAGAGTTATATTAAAAGAGCTTAACCCTGTTTTTAAGCACAGTTTCCATGTTCCTATATATTCTTTAAGAGATGATGTAATAACCATTAAAATATTTGATTATGATGTTGTTACAAAATGCGATATTATAGGAAATTTAAAATTTCAAGTAAATGAATTGCCTTATGGTATAAATAAAGATGAATGGTTTAGTTTAGATAAAGGACAAATTCATTTAATTATTCATTTATCTGATGAAAATGAACCGGCTTTTATTAATAAACCATTTATTCCATATAATTTGAATGTTAGAATACTTGAATTGAAAGAAGTTACATTACCTGATGTAGATTATGTAGCAGTCCATATGAAGAATGATTTATATCCTAAATTAAATAACCAACCTTCAAATTTAAGTAGAACTCCTCAATTTTCTAATACTATTTTTTCAATACCAATTACAAATACAAATGATTCCTATGTCATAGAAGTAATAAATGGATTTAATATAATTTCTTATAATAAGGAATGCCCAACTTCAGGTCTTCAAGAAGGTTTAATTTATCGTAATAATATAAATGGTCTTAGATTTTGGACACAAATTCTTCCTATGGGACAACAGCCATTTAATTCTACCAATTATTATAATTATTATAATAAGAAGCCAGAAGAATATTATTGTTTATATGTAGAAATTAATGAAATGAAAGATCTTGAAATATGTGATGAAGCATCAGGTTCATCTGATCCTTATTTTATTGCCAAGTTTGGTCAAGAACAATATAAATCAAGAGTTATTTATTCAAATTTAAATCCAATGTTTTATGATGAATTTGCTTTTAAAGTTAAAAATTTAGATGAAAAATTAATAATTAGTGTTTTTGATAAAGATAAATTATCTAAAGATGATTTAATAGGAAAACTTGAAATTGATTTAACTTCTGAACCTTTTGGTAAAATTGTCGAAAAAGAATATAAATTAAAAAAAGGTTCTATATTTATGAAATGGCAAGTAACAGAGCCAGGTGAAAGTCGATGGAGTGAAAAAATATTTAATGTTAATGCTCTTAATGTATATATTGGAAAATATGAAACAATAAAAACTTCTTATGAATTTTGGAGAATAAAATTAGATAATATTGTTAAACAAACAATCATTACCCCATGTGGAGCTTTTAATGAAACATTCTCATTTTTATTAACAAATCAAGAACAAATAATTTTTGAACAATATAATTTAAATCCTGATAACTATCCAAATTTAATTCAAACAATACCTTTTACATTTGGTAATTTACAAAATGGCTCATTTAATTTAACAGAAAATCTTTCTGGCTTTTTTGAAGTTGTTCCAAATGGGACATTGCCATTTAATGGACAACAATTTCCTTTATATTTCACTCCAAAATCAACTTGGTCTATCAGTGTTATTATTTATGATGCAAATAATCTAGATAGTGATATAACAAAGCCACCTGATCCATATATACTATTTAAATATAAAGATAGAGAAATATTACATGCAAAAAGTAGAAGATTTAAAAATACAAGAGATCCTGTTTGGTATCAATATTTTAGTTTTGATGTTTATTCAATTGCGTCAGATATTTTGCAAATATATGTTATGGATAAAGATTTATTAACCAAAGATGATAAAATAGCAAAAATTAATATTGAAATTGCAAAATTATTGAATGGAGATAAAGATAAGAAAAGATATACTATTGGAAGTAAAGGAAGTATTTTAATTCAAGTTCAATTAGTCCCTCCAAATATGATTCCATTTACAAATTATATACCTATATATGATATTCTTTATATTAAATTCATAGAAGGACAAAAATTGAATTTTGGTGATATTTATTGTCGTTGTAAATTTACTAATGATATTTCATGGAAAAAAACTCGTACAATTAATAATTCTAATAATCCTCAATGGAATGAAATAATTAGAGTGCCTATTACAAATCTCTCAAATGATTTGGAAATTCAAGTTAAAAATGAAAATTTGATTAAGGATACACAATTTGGAAAATTTAATATAAAAATGAGTGAAATATCCACAAAAACTGAGAAAAAAACAAGTTATTTAAATAATGGGTATATTGATTATTTAATTCAACTTGGGAAATCGAATTCATTACCTTTTTCAGATTATGAAGAAGTTGATGAAAAAATAATAGCTAATAATTTAATGTTAGCTGTAAAAGTAGTAGAAGCAAAAAAACTTAAAATAGGAGATGGTTATTCAAGTGATCCATATTGCTTTTTAAAAATTGGGGGAATTGAGAAAAAAACTAAAACAATTGATTGCACATTAAATCCTATATGGAATCAATTATTTTATTTTGATATTTCAAGTTATTCCACAAATGAATTATTAATAAAAATATTTGATAAAGATAAATTAACAAGAGATGATCTTTTATTCCAATTGACAATTCCAATCAATAAAATGAAATGTGGAATAGTTGAAGATAAATGGTATGATTCACTTCATTTAATAACTCATTTAATGTGTGCAGGTCAATTATCTTTTGAATCTAAACCTTTTTCGACTACAACAAAAATAATACAAATTCAAAATTTAAGTTATAATTCTAATGTATTTTGCCTTTTACAACTTCAAGGTGATGAATATTGGAGATATACAAAAATAGGTAATTTTTCTGATTATTTTAAAATGGAATATGTTGAAAATTCAATTTTAAGTATTAAATCATCTGATTTAAAGAATTATTCAGAAGAAATTAATATTAATTTATCTGAAAATTGTGATAAAACATTTGAAAATTCATTTGGAAAATTCAAAGTAAATATAGTTGAAGAAATTAAACCTTTCAATTTGTGTCCAAATTGGAAATGTAATATATTTATTAAAGATTTAATAAATATAAAGAAAAAAAACGATATTTTATGGCTCCCTGAAATAAATGGAAATTCTTGTGGTTATACTTATGATGGAAATATTAATAAATATATTTCAATTAATGTTAATTCAATTCAAACAGATGAATTTAAATTTGTATTATATAAATATAAAAAAGGAAAAAAGAAAGAATATGCAACTGGTTTTTTAAAGATTTCAGAACTTCAACTTGGAATAATTGAAGATAGAACAATTTCTTTTGTTAAAACTACCTTATTGTTAATAAAAAAAACAGTCAATAAAAAACTTAATATAAGTTTGCATATAACTTCTCCAAATGCTGAGCCATTTGTTAATCTGAGATTTAACCCATTAATAATGCATATATATGTTATAGAAGCAATTAATATTCCCAAAACAGATATAACTTCTAAATCTGATCCTTATGTAGTATTTAAATTTGAAGGTGATAAAATTGGAATTAAAACTAAGGTCTTGGACAATACCTTAACACCTCAATGGAATGAATTAGTGGATTTATTAATAACTAATTCTAATGAAAATTTATTTGTAGAAATTTGGGATAAAAATATTAAGAAAGATAAACTTATTTGTAGTACAAAATTAGATACAAAAAAGTATATGAATTTTGAGCCTCATTATGAATGGATTAAGATAGGCAATGTATATTTAAATTTAGTAATACATGTTAAACCTTCTGGAGATATTTTTATTACTCCAGAGCAAGTTCAATATTATCAATTATCTCCAATACCAAATACAAAATAAATATAAATAAAATGTATTTTGTTGTTTAAATGAAACATAAAAGTATTTTAATGATATAGTTTTTATTTTACAAATAAAGGTTGTTAATTAAAATTTAAAAATTAACTTATATAATATTTGACAAAGAAAATAAATTATTAATCAAAATATAGCAAAGACCTTTAAAAAAATATAAAAATTTTTATTATTTTTCTTTTTTTATATCGCTTAAAATATACTCTTTATATTTATCGCCGAAAGTTAATAGCGCATCATATAAAAATGCGCGCATAGAAAGCGTTGCCGTTATCATTTCCTTATCGCTTAATATTCTTTCCGCAAGTTCTTCGTCGCCAAGCCCTATTAAAATCGCAAGCGAGTTACCGAGTTGACTGCTTTTTTCGGTAATGTCGGACAATCTGTAATTTTTTCCGTTAAAAAACGTTTCCTGTATCGCCTTTTGGGTTTTTTCTACCGAAATTTTTTTCTTCTATATCAGGATATATAGCACTTGTTACTTCTAATAAATCATAAATCCCGGCTTTACTGCCTTTGGCACTTAAATCATCATAAAACATGCAAATTGCAATATATACAGCCTCATCTCTGCTTTTGCCTTCTGTTTCAACAATATGTTTTGCGTTAAGTGCAATATGTTCAATGAAATCAAAATTACCTGGTTTACATTGTTCTATTACCTTTTGTAAATATGGATAATCATTTTGTATAATTGAATATACTCGTAAGCCTGCGGATTGTTTATCAATAATTGGAGTTTGTCTTATTAACTCTAACAAAGAACTTATTGAAAAATATATAGCTTCATTATGCGTTACGCCTTCTTGCAGCATTATGCCCCTTGCGGTTTCTTCAATTTTTTGTACATTTATTAACTCATTCAAAAGAGCTTCGGTATTAACTGCTTGCGTATTACTTCTATATGCCGAATCAGCACCACTTACAACCGTTGCAATAAAAAGAATTA
>JAJJLB010019122.1:0-10424 GCA_023806845.1 Diplodinium flabellum
TTTTTTATTTTAATAATAATTATATAATTTTATTTTATTTGTCAAATTATTAAATATATTAATTATTTTTTTCAATCCCCATATTTAATTTTTTTAATTTTTTAATTTTTCTAAGAATTATATTAAATAACTATTTTAAATAATATTATAGTATATTTATATAAAATAAATAATTTTACTCATTTTATATATACATTTTTTATGTTTTCTTTTTAAAGCATAAATTCTTAAAATTACAGGAAATATATTAATAATAAATGGATATATTAATGAAACAGCAAAACTAATTGCTGTATTTATTATTAAATAAATTTGTGTATTTTGATAGACAGCTCCAAATGAAGATAAATAATACCAAAAAAATAAAAGAAATATTACACTTATACAATAAAAACATATATATTTAATAATTAAATATTTTTGGACTTTATGGGTTGTTAGAATGATTTTATCAATATTTTTTTCTTTCTTTATTTTGCAAATATTTCTTTCTGATAAAAAAATAAATTTAATAATAGTATTTAAAGAATATGAAATAGCAAATGAACAAAATATATGTGGTACTAAATAAATAAAATTATAAAATCCTTCATCTTCATAAATTTTATGAATTGTTGTCTCATCAAAAAATAGAGCATTAATAAAATAAAAAATCGAAAAAAATATTAAAAATAAAGATATTTTAATAATAATAGAATTATAATCTTTTATAGGCCAAAAAGAAAAAAGAATATAATTTTTTGTTTTAATTAAATAAGTATAAAAATCCCTAAATTTTCTTTTATCATATTTTTTTGCGTCTTTATATCTCATAGAATTTAATTCATAATCACAATATTCATTCAATTTATTTGATTTAATTTTTTTTTCTGTATTAAAAGGAATGACAATCATTTTTTTTTCTTTTAAATCAATAATGGATTTTGACTTACTGTCTATAATATTATCATTATCTATATTTGGATTTTTAATCTTTTGCTTTTTATTATTTTTTTTCTTTTTATTATTTATATTTTTTGTTTTTGTTTTTTTTATTTTATTATCCATTTTATAATTTAATGGAGTATTTTTTTTTATATTTTTAGTACCAGTTGTTTCTTTTCTATTTAAATGAAAATCTTTTTTAATATCTTTATTTTTTACTTTTATTGATTGTATAATTTCCTTAATATTATCCTCAAGTAAAGGATATCCACATTTATAAAATAAAATTCCTAAAATTATAATAGATGTAATATTAAATATTAATATATAACTTCCAATATTTTTTGCCAAGCCATTTTTAGTAAATAAAGTATGATAGCATTTCATTGTAATCATATTAGATGATTCCTCTTTACTACTAAAATTATAATTTAAAATATCAGGTTGATTAATTAAATCTGATATAACTAATTGTTTTGTTTTTATACCACATTCACATTTTGCTTTTTTTGTATCTGTTTCATACCCAGTAAAAATACATTCATTTTCACATAGTGACATATTATTTTCATTAAATTCATTTTGTCTATCATTTATTAATATATCAGTACCACTTTCTGTTGTTGATGGAATACATTTATCTTTATAATATTCATTATTAGGGTCATATTTAAATATTTCATCTTCATTAATGAATGCTGGAATATTTATATTAATACTAGCATTTTTGCAATGATTTAAATCTAATTTTGATTTATTAATTGGATGATATACTTCATAACCAATAATTGGAATTAAAGAACCCGGTTGATAATAATCAATTTTAAATATTAACAATGATTGGTCCTCTTTTATATTATATACTTTTTTTAATATATTTTCGCATTCACCTAAAATAATAGATGATATATTTTTATTTTTACTATTTTTTTGATTTTCTGTGGATGTTATTTGAAATAGAGTATTATTTTCATGAATTAATAAATCATTTTTTTCATTTTGAATAACATCAGAAATTAAATCATCCATTCCTCCATTTATTATTTCATCATTAATATTTTTTATCATTTCATCTTTTGCTTTAAGATCATTATTATTAATTTTATTTGTATTATTATTTAACTTACATTTTCCCATAAAAAAGTCTGTTGGATTACAATCATAAACATTTATATCTTTAGTTATATCTTCACATATAAAATTATTGTTTGAAGAAATATTTGTCCTCTTTGGACAAGTTTCATAACAATTATTTTTATATTCATATCTAAATATATTATCATTTTTACAATAATCTATACATTTTGTTTTATTTTTAATTAATTTTGGATAATTTAATGGACATTCTTCAATACAAAAATAATTATTTGATGAATCACAATAATAATATTTAGGACAATAAAAGTAAGAAAAATTTGAATAATTTAAAGTATTATTATAATTAAATTCTTCAAATTTATCACATCTTTTATCTAAAATATATGAATTATTCTTTAAATAATATCCAAAAGGGGTATTGTTATGACATTCAAAAAATAAATTACTTGTATTTTTATTATTATCATATTTAGGATAAAATCCTTTATTAATATTACAAGATATGCATGAATTATTTTGAGATATACTTTCCGCAGAGCAAATAAGACATTGTTCACCACATTTTTTAATAGTTTCATTAATTAAATAGTATCCTTCAGGTATTTCATCAATACATTTTTTGTTAAAGATATCAAAATATTTATTGCATTTACATAAAAAAGTATTATTCTCAGTTGAATTAGAACCAAAAGGGCAAAAACTATAGCATTTATTATTAAAATTATATTTATAAAGGGAGTCTTTAGAACAATTATCAACACATTCATTTTTTTCCTCTATTAATTTAAAATTATTAGGACATTCATAACTGTTTGTGGAATAATATTCAGAATTATTATAAAAATAATAACATGAATAATTCTTATAACAATTTACTCCATTCATATATTTATAATCTAAATTACATTTACTACAATTATGATCAATTTCATTTCCTGCTCCAAAACAATATTTGCAAGTATTATAACATTTTTCATATTGTTTTGTTTCTTTATTGATAAAATAGCCTTCAAATGTTTTATTAAAGCAATCAATAAAAAATCCATTATTATTACTATCATTGTAAAAGGGATAATAATTATTTTCTATATTACAAGAAATACATTTATCTTTACCCAAACTTTCTAATGTACACTCTTTACATTTTTTATTAGGACAATAACATATTTTATTATTATTTGAATCATTAAAATAACCATATTTACAAGAATTTGAGCAATTACCTAAATCCAAATATAATGATTTAATGCATGACTTACAATTTGTGTTATTTATATTTTCTTTTTTATCGCATGTTTTACAATTACTATGACAATTATCTATTGTTTTTAGTTGAGAATCATTTGAATAGAAACCCTCTGGAATACTATTTATACATTCAGTTTGGTTAAAATTATAATAATATTGACAATTTAAATCTTGACATAAATAATTATTAAAACTTTTAGTTCTTTTTGGACAAGATTTATAACATGTATGATTATATTCATACCCATATACACTATTATTACAAATAATTGAACAATTATATTGAAATGAAGAATTAGGAGGAACAAGATTAAGACAATACATTAAATTTTTATTAGTTCCTTGAAACATATTTTCATTAAAAATATAATCTGATGTATATAAATTATTTAATTCCAAAATTGTTAAAGATCTACAATAAGAAAATATATTACTTTTATTAGTTATAGAAGAAAAATTAAAATTACTTAAATTTAAAGAAGCTAATGAATAACAATTATAAAACATATTTTGCATTGAAATTGATTCGCTTGTATTAAAACTACTTAGATTTAATGAAACTAATGAAGTACAATTTGAAAACAAATTATCAAATCTAGATATTTTTGAAGTATTAAAATTACGTATATCTAAAGACTTTAATTTTAAACAATCTTTAAACATTTCTTTAATTATATTGAGTTTAGGAGTTTCAAAATTACTTAAATCTAATTTAATTAAATTCCAACAACCATCAAACATATTATTCATATCAGTTACAAGTGATGTATCAAAAGTACTTAAATTTAATGTAGTTAAACTATTACAATTTTTAAACATATCATTCATTGATTCAACTTCAGATGTAATAAAATTGTCTAAATTTAATGATTTTAAAGATTTACATTCATTAAACATTTGACTCATTTTTTTAACTTTATTTGTTCTAAAATTACTTATGTCTAATGTTTTTAAGGATGAGCATCCTTTAAATAATGATTCCATTTTTATAACATTAGATGTATTAAAATTACTTAAATTTAAAGATTGTAAATGGATACAATCTTCAAACATATATGATAAATTATTTACTTTAGTTGTATTAAAATGTGATAAATTTAAAGAAGTTAAATTTTTGCAACCAGAAAACATATATCTCATTGATGTAACGGAAGAAGTATTAAAACTACTTAAATTTAAAAAAACTAAATTATTACAACCTTTAAACATATTAATCATAGTAATAGTTAATGAAGTATTAAAACTACTTAAATCTAATGATCTTAAACTATTACAATTTTGGAACATATATCCCATATATTTTACTTTAGATGTATCAAAATGACTTAAATTTAGTGAAGACAAACTAATGCAATTATAAAACATAAATTGAAAATTTACAACTTTTGAAGTCTTAAAACTACTTATATTTAAAAAAGATAATTTTATACAATGAGCAAACATGCTATTCATATTTTGAACATTTATAGTATTAAAATTACTTAAATCTAATAAATTTAATTCTTCGCAATTACAAAACATATTATCCATGCTTTCAACAAGTGATGTATCAAATAGATTTAGATCTATTATTGTTAAAGATAAACAATTTTTAAACATACCACTCATTGACTTAACATTTAATGTTGTAAAATTACTTATTTTTAAAACTTCTAATTTTTTGCATCCATCAAACATATTATCCATTTTAGTTACTAATGTAGTATCAAATTTATTTAAATCTAAAGATTTTAGTTTCTCACAATTCTGAAACATATGACTCATTGATTTTACATTAGATGTTATAAAATTACTTATATTAATTGATGTTAAATCAAAGCAACAAGAAAACATATAATCCATGTTTTCAACTTTTATAGTTTTAAAATTATTTAAATCTAAAGCCCTTAATTTTTTACAATTAGAAAACATGCAAACCATATATTTTACATTTTCTGTTTTAATATTATATAAATTTTTTATTTGATTTAAATTAATACAATTATGAAATAAATATCTCATATCTTCAATAGATGATGTATTTATAGATATAAAATCTATAGATTCCAATGAACTACATCCATAAAACATATGACTCATATTTTTTATTGATTTATCTTCTAAATTAGAAAGATTTATTCTAGTTATACTGTTTAAATTGTAAAACATTTTATCATAATTTTCTAATGTTTTATTCCATATAATTGAAATAGTATTATTTTCTTCTGTAAAATTATATTTATAATTTTCTTCAATATTTTCTTTTTTTCCATTTATTAAAATTTTTGAAGGTTGTGTTTTAAAGTCTTTATATAATATTTGATGATTTCCTTTTGTTTTTATAAAAATTTCTATTGATGAAAATAAATTTAATTTTCTTAATTCTGTATTTTTTTTATTGTATGAATATTGCAATATTAATAAATAATGTATGAATAAAAAAAATAATGTATAAAAAAATCTATGAAAAAGATTTTTATTTCTATAAAATTTATGTTTTTTTTTGGCATCTGATTTAGTTTTATTATGAACAGATAATTGAAAATCTATATTTAAATTAAATATTAAATATTAAATTACTCTTATTTTTATCTTTTTTTTTATTTTTATTGATTAACATATTTAATTTTAATTTTAATTTTTTATGTAATTTTATTTATTTTATTTATTTAATTAATTTATAATTGATTATTTTTAAAAGCCTAAATTACAAATTAATTAAATTAATTAAATAAATATAATAAATAAAATTACATAAAAAAAAAAAATTAAAATTAAATATGATAATAAATAAAAATAAAAAATACAATAATAATGAGAGTAATTTTATTCTTAATATTTAATATAAATATAGATTTCGAATTTTCCGTTTATAATAAAATTAAATCAGATACCCAAAAAAAACACAAATTTTATAAAAATAAAAATCAGTTTCAAAACAATTTTTATACATTATTTTTTTTATTCATACATTATTTATTAATTGTAAATTATTCATATAGCAAAAAAAATAAACAATTAAGAAAATTAAATTTAGCTTCATCAATAGAAATTTTTATAAAAAAAAGAGGAAATCATCAAATATTATATAGTGATTTTACTCCTAGACCTTCACAAATTTTAATTAATGAAGAAGAACAAAATATTGAAGAAAATTATAAATATAATTTTACAGAAGAAAATAATAATATTTCAATTATATGGAATGAATCTTTAGGAAGTTATTATAGAATGTTTTTCAATTTAGGAAATATAACAAGAATAAATCTTTCTAATTTAGAGGATAATTCAGTAAAAAATATGAAAGATATGTTTTATGAATGTAGTTCTTTAGAATCTATAGATTTTATGTCTTTAGATACATCATCTATTGAAGATATGAGAAATTTATTTTATGATTGTTCTAAATTAACTCAAATAATAAATTTATATAATATTAGGACAGATAATGTAAAATATATGGATTATATGTTTTATAATTGTAAAGAATTAAACGTGTTAGATTTAAATAATTTTGAAACTTCAAATGTTCAAAGCATGAAATATATGTTTGCTGGTTGCTCTAATTTAATATCAATTAATATAAGTAATTTTAAAACATTAAATGTTAAATCAATGGATGGCCTATTTAGTGATTGTAAATCTTTAACAATAATAGATTTAAATCTATTTAATACTTCACTTGTTGAAAGTATGTATGAAATGTTTTATAATTGCCAAAATTTAAATTCATTAGATTTAAGTAATTTTAATACTAAAAATGTTAAAAATATGAATTCCATGTTTGGTAATTGTATACATTTATCTTTTTTAAATATAACTAGTTTTATTACATCTAATGTTATAAATATGTATGGATTATTTAAAGGATGTTCATCCTTAGAAACATTAGATATAAGCAATTTTAGAACAAATAATGTTAAAGATATGTTTTTTATGTTTAGTGACTGTCAATCTTTAAAATCATTAAATTTAGGAAATTTTATTACATCAAATGTTAATTATATGACTTCAATGTTTAGTGGTTGTAAATCTTTACTTTCATTAAATTTAAGTAATTTCGATACATCTAATGTTACTTCTATGGAATATATGTTTTCTGGATGTTCAAATTTAATCACTTTAGACATAAGTAATTTTAAAACATCAAAAGTTCAAAATATGAACAATATGTTTGAAAATTGTGAATCATTAATGTCATTGAATTTGAGTCATTTTGTTATATCATCACTTATAAAAATTAATAATATGTTTAAAGGTTGTAAAAAATTAGCTATTTTGGATTTAAGAAAATTAGATTTTTCAAATATAAACTTTGATTCAAATAATTTTGATGGAATTATTAGTAATTTAACTGTTTGTATTGATGATCAAAATAATTCCTTTTCCTATGCTATATCTTCTTTTAATAGTGATTGTTCATGTTATTTGATTCCAGAGCATAAAATAATATTCGAAACTTATAAATGTTTAGATAATTGTAATTTAGATGATATTTATAAATATGAATATAATAATATATGTTATAGTTCTTGTCCAAAATATACTAGATTGTTTTATGAAAATAATTCTTGTTTTGATATATTATGTAAAGATAATTATTATAATTATAATCAAACAGAATGTATTGATGAAATACCTGAAGGATACTTTTTAAACGATACTAATATTAATACAATAGATAAATGTAGTATTGAATGCAGAAATTGTTCATTAGAAAGTAATCAAAATAATTTATGTATATCATGTAACATAAATAATAATTATTACCCAAAATTTAATGACAGTTTAAATGATAATTCTTTTTTTAAATGTTATAATATTGATCAAGAAGGTTATTTTTTAGATACTGATAATAATATATATATGCCTTGTTATAATAGTTGTTTTAATTGCTCAGAGACTGGCAATAAAAGTAATCATCAATGTTTTTCATGTAAATCTGGATATGAATTTAATAATTTTGAAAATGATTCTAATTGTTATAAAATATGTCATAAATATTATTATTTTGATTCAGATAAAAACTATCATTGTACTGAAGAAGAAAAATGCCCAGATAATTATAATAAATTAATTAAAGACAAAAAGAAGTTGTTTCTAATTGTTCAATTGATGATATTTATAAATATGAATATAAAAATGAATGTTATTTAAATTGCCCAATTAATACATTTAATTCTTCTGAAGGATATTTATGTGAAGAAATAATAACTAAAATTTGTTTTAATGTTGAATGCTTTAATTTTGCTGATAAAGTTGAAAATTTAGATAATAAAACAAATATAGTTATAGAAAATGCAAATATTTATATGAATGGAATAAATATAAATGAAAATGAAGATAATTTAACATTTATATATTTAGGAGAATGCGAAGAAAAATTAAAAAAATTTTATAATTTAAATCCAAATGAAAATTTATATGTAATATCTTTGGATAGTTTAAATACTAATGAAAATAGAGTTACTAATAAAACTACATTTAAAATTTATTTAAAAAATGGTACAGAATTAGAAGATTTATCAGAGTGTAATGATGTTCCAATAATAATTATTTCTTTGTTATCAAAATTAGATATATCTAATTATGATAAAGCACAAATATTTAGTTTGCAAGGATATAATATTTATAATTTATCATCAGAATTTTATAAAGATATATGTTCAGCTGCATTTATATATGGAAATGATATAGTATTAAAGGATAGACTATCTGATATATATCCACACAATATTTCATTTTGTCCAAATGGATGTGAATTAAATAGTATTAATGTAGAAACAAAAAAAGTAAATTGTTCTTGCAATATTTCATATGATGAAGAATATGAAGATAATGAAGATACAAATATTACCCAATCTGAATTAAATGATAGTGATGATAATAATTTTCTTACTTATTTATTAGATAGTTTAAATTACAAAATATTTGAATGCTATAAAATTATACTTAAATCAAAATTTAAAGATTTAATAAAAAACATGGGATTTTATTTTGGAATTGGATTTATATTAATAAATATAATATGTGGTATTACTTTTTCAGTTTATTTTTTGCCTCGACTGAGAATACAGATTTATCAACAATTAGTAAAAAGATTAAATCATTATAAGGAAAAATATGAAAAAGAAATAAAAACATCCAAAAAAGATCAAAAAATTGCATCTTCAACCAATAGAATATTGCCTAAATATTTACGAAATCACAAAAGTAAAACAACAAAAAAAATAAGAAAAGTTAATTTAAAAAAAAATAATGATAATAATTTAGATCAAAATGATAGTGAAAGTAAGACAATAATTATACAAAGAGATATATTCGATCAATTAGAAGAAATAAATTATAATGATTTACCTTATTCTCTAGCTTTAAAATTAGATAAAAGAAGTATCTTTTCAATTTATTTAAATTTAATAAAAATGAAAATTAATATAATATCTATATTATATTATCCTGAAGAATTCAGTCATAGGTCATTAGACTTAATGTTGTATACTTTTGATTTTTTATTTAGTTTTTTTGTAAATGCATTACTATATACTGATGATGTTATTTCTATAAAATATCATAATAATGGAAAATTAAATTTATTTACTACAATTACTTTATCTTTAACTTCTAATATTATTTCTTCCTTTATTATGTATTTTATTGAAATATTAGTTAATTACAGAGAATATTTATCTAGAATAGTGAGAGATATTAATAAAGAATTTGAATTTATTTTAATATTTAACAAATTATATTTAGTTATAAAAATTAAAATATTGTTTTTCTATATTATTTCTTCCATATTATCATTTTTTTTTATTTTATATCTTTTAATTTTTTGCAAACTTTATAATAAATCACAAACTAGTTTAATAATTAGTTTCTTAATGAGTTTAGTTGAATCTTTAGCTTATTCTATTGCAATTTCATTTATGGTTTGTTTTTTAAGATATTTTGGATTAAAATACCAAAAAATTAATTTATATAGAACTTCTATATATTTATATAAAAAAATATAATATTAACATTTGTAATTATTTTGGATTGAAATTAAATAAAAAATAAACAAAAAAAATAATATAAAAAATTAATTAATATTTATTTATTTATTATTTTAATATATAAAATATTAATAAAAAAGAAATTAATGGGGATTGGGGATTGGGGATTGGGGATTGGGG
>JAJJLB010019123.1:0-10410 GCA_023806845.1 Diplodinium flabellum
CAATCCCCATTTATAAATATTTTATTTTAATTATAATAATTAAAATTTTAAATTACAATCAAATTATTATAATAAATTTTTAAAATAAATTAAAATATTTCAAATTATTCTTTAAAATAATAAATCAAAAATTTATATATTTAATAAATAATTTTTTATAATTATAACATATCATCTCCATCATCTTCTCCTTTATTATTATTATCATTATTATTTTGATTATTATTATCATTATTATTATTTCCATTTTCGAAATAATCAAAATTTATATCATCAAATTCATTATCTTCATTATATTCGTCACCTTCATTATTATTTTCATTATAATTATTATTATTTTCATCATTAAAATCATTATTTTCTTCATCATTTTCATTGTTATAATTAAAATCCATATTATTATTGTTATTATTATTCATATCAGTATTAAAGTAATTTTCATTATTAAAATTATTAATATTGTTGAAATTACCTTGATTATTTTCATTATTATCATAATTATTAAAATTATTTTCATTATTATCATTAAAATTATTATTATTAAAATTATTATTTACAAAATTATTATTATTATAATTATTTTGTTGCTGATTATTATTATTATAATTATTATTTCCAAAATTATTATTATTGTAATTATTTTGTTGTTGATTATTATTAATATTAATATTCATATTATTTTGAATATTATTATCATTATTAAAATTTTCAAAATTTATTAAATTATTAATATCTCTTCCTTCTCCATATATTTCATTAACAAATTTACTATAAGCTTTATCATCATTTTGTTGATATATTTCCATTAAATAAGTTAATTGGTCAAATGCTTTTTCAATATTTTTATCTTTATTTTTACTTTCTAATTGTTTTATGCATGTTAAAGCTTCAATAAATTCATCAAAATTAGTAATTCTATCATTTAATGTAATAATATTTAAAATTCTTTTTCTTATTCCTTTTACTTCATTTAATAATAATTGAATTTGCTTATCTTTGCTTTCTTCAGATTTTCCTATAATTATATCATTACATTTTGATTGATATTCTTTTATTTGATGAGTAAGATTAACTAATAATTGATCTTTTTCAGCTACTAATTTTCTTAAATTATCCATTTGTTCATCAATACCTAAATTTTTTTCTAATTTAGATACATATTTTTTTAATATGTTATTTTCATTATACATTGTTGAATATTCTTTTTTCCATTTATTACATTCTAGCATTAAATCCTCTATAACTTTTTCACTATTTTCATCAACTTTTTGAACATTTATATTTGTTCCAATTAAATTATAACCTTTAGTTGATAAAGTATTTTTATTTTTTAAAGCAATTATTTCTTTTTTTAAATCTTTAACTACTTCTTTTAAAGATTTATTTTCGTTACGTAACAATGAGACTCTATTTATTGATTCTTTTGTATCTTTTTGCTCTTCTTCATTTTCTTTATTTTTACCTTCTTCTAAATTATTTAATATATTATTTGCCTCTTCTCCCCCACTTAAGAAACTTGCTTCCCTATTTTCTTTAGATTTTTTATTTTTATATAATCTCATTATTTCTCTTTTTTCTTCTTCTAATTGTTCATTAAATGTTGACTGTAATTTAATTAATTTGCTTTCAAATTCTAATTTTTTTCCTTCAGCTTCTTTTAATTGTTTATATAATAAATCATTTACTTCTTTCATAGATATTACTTTAGTTTGTAAATCATCTACACTTAAATTGGATATTTCATGAAGATCGGCACATTTTTGTTCTAATATTTTTTTATTTGATTCTAATCTATTATTTTCTTCTATTAGTCCAGTTTTCTTCCTTTCTAAATCTTGCAAATCTTCTATATCTTTAGATTTATCTCTAAATTGCTTTAATTTATTTTCTAATTCAGAATTATTATTTTCTAATTTGAAAGCTTTATTTTTATATTCATTTATTTCTTGATTTTGCTGTTCTAATTTTTTTTCACTTATGTGCATTTCATCTTTTACTTTAGATATTATATTCTTATTATTTTCATTTTCCATTAATAATATTTGATTTTTTTGTTGTAATTCATTATATTTCTTTTTAAGAATGTTATATTCATTTTCTAAATTTTTATAATTATTATCAATTCCTATATTTGTATTTGGGATTGATTGTTTTAAATTTATATTTTCATCATTTTTAGATGAAGTTATGCTTTTTATATCATCATTTTTTAAATTAAATACTTCTGAACTGTTTCCGAGTAAATCAATTTGTTTATTTAATACTTTTTTATTATTTAAATTAAAATTATTTAGTAATTTATCATTATCATTTTCTTTTTCTTTTTGGTTTTCTTTTTCTTTTTTGTTTTCTTTTTCTTCACTTTCTTTTATTTTTTCTTCAATTTCTTTTAATTTATTATCTATTTCAATTTTTTTATTTTCTAATTCTTTTTCTTTTATTTGTAATTCATTTTGTTTTTCTATATTTTTATTATCTAATTCTCTTTTTTTTATTTCTAATTCTCTTTCATTATTAATATTTTTATTATTTATTTCTTTTTCTTTTATTTCTAATTCCATTTTTTTATTTTCTAATTCTTTTTCTTTCATTTCAATTTCAATAATTTTATTTTCTAATTCTTTTTCTTTTATATCATATTCTCTCTGTTTTTCTATATTTTTATCATTTATTTCTTTTTCTATACTTTTATTTTTAAATTCTTTTTCTTTTATATCTAATTCATTCTGTTTTTCTTTATTTTTATTATCTAATTCTTTTTCTCTTAATTCTAATTCTTTTTGTTTTTCTAAATTTTTATTATTTATTTCTTTTTCTTTTAATTCTAACTCTTTTAATTTTTCTAAATATTTATTATTAATTTCTTTTTCTTTTAAATCTAATTCAATTTTTTTATTTTCTAAATCTTTTTCTCTCATTTCAATTTGTTTATTTTTAATTTCTAATTCTTTTTCTCTTATTTCTAATTCTTTTTGTTTTTCTAAATTTTTATTATTTATTTCTTTTTCTTTATTTTTATTTTCTAATTCTTTTTCTTTTACATTAAATTCTTTTTGTTTAACTAAATTATTATTATTTATTTGATTTTCTTTTATATCTAATTCCATTCTCTTATTTTCTAATTCTTTTTCTTTTATTTCTATTTCCATAATTTTCTTTTCTAATTCCTTTTCTCTATTTTCTAATTCTTTTTCCTTTTCTGCATATTTATCATTTATAATTTTTTCTAAATTTTGATTATTTAATTCATTTAGTTTTTCTTTATTTTTATTTTCTAATTCTATATCTCTTATTTGTAATTCTTTCTGTTTTTCTAAATTTTTATTATTTATCTCTTTTTCTTTTAATTCTAATTCTTTTAGTTTTTCTAAATATTTATTATTTATTTCTTTTTCTTTTAAATCTAATTCAATTTTTTTATTTTCTAAATCTTTTTCTCTCATTTCAATTTGTTTATTTTTAATTTCTAATTCTTTTTCTCTTATTTCTAAATCTTTTTGTTTTTCTAAATTTTTATTTATTTCATTTTGTTTATTCTCATTATTTTCTTCCTCATAATAATTTTCATCTAAATTATTATTATTATTATTATTTTTATTCTTTAAATTTAATCTTTTTGTCTTTACAATTGGTTTATTATCTATATTATCTTGCTCAAAATTATTATCATTATTCTTTAAATTATTTTTTTTATTTTTTATAATTCTTTTATTATAATTATTTTCTTGTTCGTAATCAAATTCTTCAAAGTCTTCATCATCATTATTATTATTATTATTATAATTATTATTATTATTATTATCCTGTAAATTATTTTTTTTTTTAGTTTTTAAAATTGCTTTTTTATCTTTATTATCCTCTTCAATGTTATTATCATCATAAATATTTAAAGAATTTTGTAATTTTTTATTATTGTCTTCATTATCATCGCCATAATAATATTCTTCTAAATTATTATTATTATTATCTTGTAATTTAATTTTTTTATTTTTTACAATTAATTTATTATTTTTTTCTTGTTTATTATTATTTTCTTCAAAATTATTCAAAGTATTTTGTAAAATATTTTTATTTTCATTTCCTTTTTTTTTATAGTCATCTATATAGGAATTTTCTTTATTACCATACAAACTAAATTGATTATTTGTTATAACTAAGTTATAATCTTTATTTGATTTCTCTTTATTTTCACCAAAAATATTAAAAGTATTCTCTTTTTTTTTAGATAAAATATATTTATTATCTTTATTCTCATTTAAATTATTAAAAACATTTTCCATTTTATTATCTAACATAAATTTATTACCTTTATTTTCTTGCTCATTATTTTTTTCTATATAATTATTAGTAATATTATAAGATTTTTTAATTTTGATAATATCATCTTCTAAAGCTTTTTTTTCTTTTATTAAATCTTCTATTTGCTTTTGTAATTCTTTTTCTTTTTCATCATTATTATTTTGTATAATTTTAATATTATTATCTTTCTCAATTATTTGATTTTGTAAAGCATTTATTTCATTTTTTTCTTTTTTTTCTTTATCTGATAAATTTTTTATTATTGTTATAAGGTCATTTTTATTATATTTTTTTATATCATTTTTTATATCTTTTAAATTATCTAAATTATTGAAAATATCTTCTGAAATTAAATTAATATTATTATTTTTTTTTAAATTATCTGGGTTGTTGAAAATTTCTTCTGAAATTAAATTAGTATTATTATTTTTTTTTAAATTATCTATATTATTATCTTCTGAAATTAAATTAGTCTTATTATTTTTTTTTAAATTATCTATATTATTATCTTCTGAAATTAAATTAGTATTATTTTTTTCTTTTAAATTATCTAGATTATTTAAAATATCTTCTGAAATTAATTTAGTATTATTATTTTCTTTTAATTTATTTTCATTTTTAAGCTTTTCAATAATTTCTTCTAAAGCTTTTTTTTCCTTTAATAAATTATCTATTTGATTTTGCATTTCTATTCCTTTTTCATCCTTATTTTTTTTGAAAATATTTAAATTATTATCTTGTTCATATATTTGATTATTCAAAATATTTTCATTTTGTTTTTGAATAATATCTTCTAAAGCTTTTTTGTCTTTAATTAAATCATCTATTTGTTTTTGCATTTCTTTATATTTTACATCATTATTATTTTTGGAAATTTTTAAAATATTTTTTTGTTCTTTATTATTCAAATTATTTTCGTTTTGTTCTATTATTATTTTTTCTAAATCTTTTTTTTCTTTAATTAAAGCATTTATTTGTTTTTGCATTTCTATTTCTTTTACTTCTTTATTATTTTTTGAAATTTTTAATTTATTATTAAATTCAACTATATTATTATTATTTTCATTATTTTCATTTTTAAGCTTCTCAATAATTTCTTCTAAATTATTTTTTTCATTGATTAAATTTTCTATTTGTTTCTGCATTTCCCTTTCTTTTGCTTCTTTATTATTTTTGGATATTTTTAAATTATTATCAAGTTCATAAATTTTATTATTTAAATTATTTAATTCATTTTTCTGTTCTTCATTTTTTTGTATTAATCTTTCAACTATAGATATAAGCTCTTTTTTATTAAATTTTTGTATTTCTTGTTTTGGAACTTTATTTTCAATTAATTGTTTTATAACAAAATCTGTTTTAGATATATTATTTTTTTTATCATTATCTTTTTTATCTAACATTTCATCAATATTACTCAGGATTTCATCAAAATTATAATTTTCAAATAAATTATTTGAATCATTTTCTAAATCTATAGTTTTATTTAAATTTTTATTTTCAATGATTAAATCATCAATTTTTTTTTGTAAATCTTTTTCTTTAGCTTTAGAATTATTTAAATTTTTCAATAAATTCTTATTTTCTAAAATTAAATCATTTATTTGTTTTTGTAAATCTTTTTCTTTTATTTCATAATTATTTAAATTAGCCATTAAATTCTTATTATGTAAACCAAATACATTTATTTGTTTTTGGAATTCTTTTTCTTTTACTTCATTGTTATTTAAATTATCTATTAAATATTTATTTTCTATACCAAAATTATCAATCTGTTTTTGTAATTCTTTTTGCTTTTCTTCATAATTATTTAAACTATTCAATAAATTCTTATTTTCTTTGATTAAATCACTAATTTTTTTCTGAAATTCTATTTCTTTTGATTTATAATTGTCTAAATTGACCAATAAATTCTTTTTTTCTATATCTAAATCATGAATTTTCTTTTGGAGTTCTTTTGTCTTTCCTTCATTGAGATTTGAATTTGACAATAAATTTTTATTTTTTAGGTCTAAATCTTTAATATGATTTTGTAATTCCTTTTCTTTTGATTCATAATTGTTTAAATTATCTATTAAATTTTTATTTTCGCTAAGTAAGTCATCAATTTGTTTGTGTAAATCATCTATTTGCTTCTGAAATTCTTTTTCTTTGTTTTTATAATTATTTAGATTTGTTAATAAATTCTTATTTTCTATACCAAAATTATTAATTTGTTTTTCTAATTTTTTTTCCTTTTCTTCATAATTATTTAAATTATCCTTTAAATTTTTATTTTCTATGCCAAAATTATCAACTTGTTTTTGCAAATCTTTTTCTTTTATTTCATTGGTATTTAAATTTTCTACTAAATTCTTCTTTTCTATATTGAAATTATCAATTTGATTTTGTAATTGCTTTTCTTTGTCTTTATAATTATTTAAATTATTCAATAAAATATTATTTTCTTTAGTTAAATTATCAATTTGTTTTTGATATTCTTTTTCCTTCTCTTTGTAATTATTTAAATTATTCAATAGGTTCTTATTTTGTAAACTAATATCATCAATCTGTCTTTGTAATTCTTTGTCTTTTTTCTCATAAGTATTTAAATTATTCAATAGGTTCTTATTTTGTAAATTAATGTCATCAATCTGTCTTTGTAATTCTTTGTTTTTTATCTCATAACTATTTAAATTATTTAATAAATTCTTATTTTGTAAATTAATGTCATTGATTTGTTTTTGTAATTCTTTGTCTTTTATCTGATAACTATTTAAATTATTTAATAAATTCTTATTTTGTAAACTAATATCATTAATCTGTTTTTGTAATTCTTTGTCTTTTTTCTCATAAATATTTAAATTATTCAATAGGTTCTTATTTTGTAAACTAATATCATCAATCTGTTTTTGTAATTTTTTGTCTTTTTTTTCATCAATCTGTTTTTGAACTTGTTTTTCTTTAACTTCGAAATTATTCATCTTTCCCAATAAATTTTTATTTTCTAATGATAAATTTTCTATTTGCTTTTGTTGTTCTTTAATTTTTGCTTCATTTTTGTTTAAATTATTCATTAAATTCCTATTTTGTATTCCAAATTCTTCAATTTGTTTTTGTAATTCTTTTTCTTTTCCTTTATAATTATTATAATTATTTACTAAATTATTATTTTCTATAGTCAAATCATTAATTTGCTTTTGAAGTTCTTTTTCTTTAATTTGGAAATTATTAATTTTATCCAATAAATTCTTATTTTCTAAAACTAAATCATTTATTTGTTTTTTATCTTTTCCTTCGTTAATATTTGAAGTTGTCATTAAATTCTTTTTTTCAATATCTAAATTATATAATTGCTTTTGGTATTCTTTTTGTTTTGATTCATAATCATATAAATTATTTGATAAATTCTTATTTTGTATATCTAAATCATCAATTTGTTTCTGAAATTCTTTTTCTTTAGTTTTATAATTATTTAAATTATTCAATAAATTCCTATTTTCTACAACCAAATCATTTATTTTTTTTTGAAAATCTTTTTCTTTTGCTTCATAATTATTTATATTTTGTATTAAATTTTTATTTTGTATACCAAAATCATCAATTTGTTTTTTAAATTGTTTTTCTTTTACTTCATTATTATTTATATTTTGTATTAAATTTTTATTTTGTATATCAAAATTGTCAATTTGCTTTTGAAATTCTTTTTCTTTATTTTTATAATTATTTAAATTATTTAATAAATTCTTATTTTCCTTTATTAAATCATTAATTTGTTTTTGAAATTCTTTTTCTTTTGTTTCATAATTATTAATATTTTCAATTAAATTCTTATTTTGTATACCAAAATCATTTACTTTTTTTGCTAATTCTTTTTCTTTTACTTCATTATTATTTAAATTATCTACTAAATTCTTATTTTCTATACCAAAATTAGCAATTTGTTTTTGAAATTCTTTTTGTTTTTTCTCATAATTATTAATATTATCTATTAGATTATTTTTTTCTTCAATTAAATCATTTATTTGTTTTTGAAATTCTTTTTCTTTTATTGCATAATTATTTAAATTATTTACTAAATTAATATTTTTGGAATCAAGATCATTAATTTTCTTTTGTAATTCTTTTTCTTTTACTGCATAATTATTTAAATTATTTACTAAATTATTATTTTTAATTCCTAGAAAATCAATTTGCTTTTGCAATTCTTTTTTTTTAATTTCAAAATTATTAATATTATTTATTAAATTCTTATTTTCTTTTATTAAACTATCAATCTGCTTTTCTAATTCTTTTTGTTTTATATCTTTATTATTTAAATTTTCAATTAAATTTTTTTTTTCTAATACTAAATCATTAATTTGTTTTTGAAAACCTTTCTCTTTTGTTTCATTATAATTTATAGTTTTTACTAAATTTTCATTTTTCTGAATTAAATCATTATTTTTTTGTAGAAGGTTTAAACTTTTATTTTCTGATATATCAATTTTTTTTTGAATTTCATTTAATCTCATTTCATTGTCATTCTTAGTTTTTAGTGAATTTTTATTTTTTAAAATTAAATCATTTATCTGGCTTTTTAATTCATTTTCTTTTTTTTCTTTATTTTTCAAAGTATCTTCTAAATATTTAACTTTTTTTGTTAAATCATTTATCTGGTTTTGTACTTCTATTTCTTTTGTACCTTTATTATAATTTAAATTTTCTTCAAAATTCTTATTTTTCACCATTAAATTATCTTTTAATTTTGCAAATTCATTTTCTTTTGATATTTTATTTTTTTGTTCTAATTTATTATTAATATTAAATTCTTTGTTATCATCATTTTTATTATTTAATTTATTATATAAATTAATTAATTCATTTTTTTGTTCTTCATTTGCATTTTGTAAATTTTCTACAATAGATACAAAATCATTTTTATTAAAATTTTTTTCATCTTTATAATTATTGTTTAAATTATTTGAATAATCCAAAATTTTATTATTATTCATTCTAAGTTGATTATTTCCTCTTTCATTATCTATTCTATTTTCATTTTCCTTTGTATTAATTATATTAAGGCTATTCTCATTAGATACTATTAATATATTATCATCTGGATAATCATTAATTTTTTTATTTTTATTTTTGAATAATTTTTTAATTTCATCTTTTAAAATATTATTTTCTTGTAATAATACATAATTTATATCTACATTTTTATCTTTTTGTTCAAATTTATTTTTATTTTTATTTGGTTCAAAATAATTTTGATAATTTTTATTTATTGTATTTCTGATATTATCTTCTTCTTCTCCATCTGAATTAGCATGATAATTATTTTCTTTTAATTTTTGATTTTCTTGTTTTAATCTATTATTTTCATTTTCTAAAGATTTAATAATATTATTTAAATCTTTGTCTTTTTTTAATTGATTTAATAGGGCCATGTTATGTCCTTTTAATTGATGGAAAAGTACTTTATAATAATTATATTTTGAATTTAAATCATTATAAGTTAAATTAGTAAATGCTGAACCTGATATATTTGAAAAAGTAGAATCTCTCATAGTATAATTAACTGAATAATTATTTTGTTCATTTAAATAATTATAAATATTTTTATTACTAGAATTATTTTTTAATGAATGTTCCATTTCTTCTCTATATTGTCTTTTTTTTGGTGAAAATCTATTATTAGGCATTTCTCTATGATAACTTTTAATTTGTATTATATTATTATTATTATTGTTATTTGAATAAGTATTATTATTAATTTGATGAGGTAAAGGATTTTTTATTCGGGTGAATGTGGGGGTTTTATCTCTTGTTTGAAATTGTATTGCTTGATATTGTCTTGGTATCCTTTTTTTTAAATTAGAATTAACACCTAATAGATAATTGTTATAGTCTATTTTATCTATTAAATCTTTATAATTTTGACTTTTTGCTTCCATTTATTATTGATTGAAAAATATTTGTTATTATTTTATTTTTGGAATAATAAATTAAGTTTAATTTTTAAAATATGAAAATTAATTTTTAGATTAATAGTATTATTTTATTTTATTTTTTTAAATTCAATTTTAATTTTAAAATATTTTTTTTTTTTATTTGGGTATTGGGGTTTGGGTTTTGGGGATTGGGGAT
>JAJJLB010019124.1:0-10347 GCA_023806845.1 Diplodinium flabellum
AATCCCCAATCCCCAATCCCCAATCCCCAATCCCCATATTCTACCAGAATTTCAAAATTTATCAATTTAAAATCAAAAAAAATATGTTGAAATATATAATAAATTTAAATAAAAAGAATTGTAAAATAATATTAATTTTCTTCAATTTCCATAATATGAAGACTTTTATCTCTCAAAGTATATATCTTTTTCGTAATTTTTTTGTCTTTCCCACCGATAGTTTTATGGCATTTTGTTATTTTAATTCCTATAGTTTCATCTGGAGCATCAGGGTCTTCCTCCTGAAATCTATTTACTACATATCTTTTATAAAAAGTTTTTTGAATATAATCTTGCATAAAGTTAATTCCAACATTTGGAGCTTGCCCCAAATCTCTAAGGGCTTTAACATATATAAAAATTGAACAATGATTATAATCTTTATGTTTTGCGCATCCAATTCCAATATATTTATAATTTGTACTAAATAAATTAATTCTTTGATTCCTCCCTTCTGAGCCATCATCAATTAAAATATTTAATATTATATTATCTGCTACTTTAAATCCCAAATCAATATTTTCTGCACAAGATTCATCCCATTCTGAATATCTTTCAATTCTATCTGAAAGTAAACTTCCATCCGACCCCTCATGTCCTATTAAACCATTTTCTCCCATATCTATAGCATGATCCTTTGCTGCTTTTGACAATTCCTCACTATATGTTAATTCAGGCACAGCTTTTTGAACAGATAAAAATCTCATTGCTTCTTCAACACCTTTTAAGCCTTCAAAAGTTTCTAATGGATTTTCATTTAATAAGAATAATGTATTTTTTCTAAATTTTGTTGACCAATGCTTTAATTTAGGAAGAAAACTTGTTGGATCTTTTCTTATTTTATTTTGAGAAACAAATAATTGTTTTGCTAATTCATCATAATCAATTTCCATTATAATTTTAGATTTATTTAGTGATTTAAATAGTGATATTAGAGATAGAAAAGGTAAATTAAAAAAAGAATCAAAGAATGGATATTTAAAATGGAAAATAGATAAGCTTAAACATGAAAGTGGAAATAAAGATTTTAAAGAATATGTTAATCAATTTATAACGGTATTAAATAATAACTTTAGAAAAGAAGATTTAGAGAATTTACGTAGAAATTTAAAATCGTTGTCTGTTTATGGAGTATATTTTCAACTTGGTGATTTTACTAAAAAACATGTATTTATGGGAAAATATGATATTCTTAAAAATTCTATAATCATAGTAAAGCAAAACTCAACTTTTGTCAAGTTTAACTTTATTATTTTTTAAAGTTTGTTACTTTGGAGAAAAAATGTCAGACAGCGGAAGCAGATTTAAAGAAATTAGAACTCAGCTCAGGCTATCGCAGGAGGAAATGGGAAAAATACTTAATACAACTAAGTCATACATAAGCCTTGTGGAAAAAGGGAAATGCCGGTTAAGCGCAGAAAGTCTTGAAAAGCTTCTTATTAATTATAATGTTAATCTCAATTATTTAATCGGCGGAATAGGCAGATTTTTTATAAATCAAGAAAATGACGATATAAAAAACGATATTTTATCAGAACTGGAAGAAATTATAAAAGCGAAAAGAAAACTTTAGCAGAATATGCCGGCTTATTAAGACTGCCGCATCACTTCATATAAGCCTTCTGCTAAAATAAATCCTGAGTTTTAGCCGTCTATTTTATTTGACTGCTATATAACTTTTGTGCAGTAATCAAGACAGAAATATTCTTTTCCGTTTCTGCCCCATTTTTTAGTATTCGTTTCTACAGCCCAGACTGTCAAGCGCTCGCCTTTCTGAGCCGTTCTTATTTTGCCGTACTGGGTGCCTGCGCCTGAGCGTATATTCATAACTGTATTTGTTACTACATCATAAGGCAGTTTCTCTTGAATTACAGGCGTCAAAAACAAATCTCTTTCTTCCTGTCTTCTTTTTTTCAGACCTTCAAGGATTTTTCCGCCTGCATAGCAGTATTTTAAAAAGGCATCTGCTATTTGAGCAGTATTTCTGTTTCTGCACAATGTTTTAAGATTAGCTGCTCCGCAGTTAAAAGTAAATGAAACAAGTGCGTCAAATTCGTTCTGATTAAACGGGCGCTCAAGCGCATTTACTTCTTTTTCCATTTTTATGACATCCTGCCGGAGATATTCTTCCGCCTGTTTCTGGGTAATTTTCATTCCTTTTGAAACGCCGTAATGCCCCCAGCCTATTGTATACATTTTTTCTGACGGCACCGGCTTATAAGCTTCAAGCCTCAGTCCTTCAAATTTTTTGATTAAATTCAGCCCTTTTTCAGATGCCTGCATTTTTGCTATCTCCTTCCGGTGTTTCATTTTCTATATCTTTCTGCAATTCTTTATATGAAATATTATTTTTTATAAGAAAAATCAAAGCGGCAATTGATGATGTGATAATAACTACTGTCTGATCGACTATTGAAGCTGCAAGAGCTGTTTCCTTATTTATGCCGTACATAGAAAAAGCAGCGATAACAGCCATCTGATAAGGTCCTATAAATATTGAAGATGACGGCACCATGCAGGCTAGAGCAATAAATCCCATTAAAAACAATGTGATAGACCAATGCGCTTCGCAGCCGAATCCGCATATTACTATGTAATAATTCAAACATTCAAAAAACCAGAGAGTAAATGATGCGGCAAGCGCTGCAAGCATATATCCCGGCGACTTTATAATTTCAAATCCGCTTAGAAACGAATTGCACGAATTATTCGCAAACGAAACCAGTTTTTTGATAAATCCAGAAGCCGGAAATTTTTCTGTTTTATTAATTATAAATCTGCATATTTCATCTGTTTTATTATATTTATATGCGTATACTGCAGCTATAATGCCTATTGCCGTGCATGCTCCTGCAAATATGCACAAATTCATTGCTGCGGCATTTCTATGATACAGGAATATTCCTGCTGCAAGCATTGTAAAAACAGCAGAGATATCAAACACTCTTTCAAACATAATTGTTCCAAAGACTTTAATTTTATCTGCATTGTATTTCTGCCCTGTATAATAAGCTCTGAATATATCTCCGGCACGGGCAGGAAGCAGAATATTCAACGCTGATGAGGTTATGCATAAATGCGCTGACTCTAAAACCGGCAATTCTGCAGTGTTATGCATTAAAAGCTTGAATACTATCCCTCTTATGGACATTGATAATATAATAGATACTGCAAGCAGCGGAAGATATACAAGATTAAACTGCTTTATAACTCCGCACAGCTCTTTTATATCAAGATTTACAAAAACAAAATATAAAAATATTAATGTTATTATTAATAATATAATTCTTTTTAGATACTTCTTCAAAACCCGGCATCCTAAAATCCTATTAAGTATATTATACTATGATAAAATTTTTTTAATAATAAATGGCAATTTTTTATTTCAGATGTTTTTTGATATACAAAATTACAACAAATTAAAAAAAAGCGGAAATATATGTTGACAATATCTCAAAACAAACTACAATATAACAATATACTTAATTTAAACAAGGTGTCATTTAAAGCTGTGGACGATATATTTGCAAAGTCGCGAAATGGACATTTATTAAAAGATACATTCGATAGAGCAGGCAATTCTTTAGACATATATTCTAATGGATTATATCCTGCAAATGTTTTAAGCAATCTTTCAAAAAAGCATTTTGTATTTGACGGCATAGAATGTGCATCAATAGAGGGTTTTTTGCAGAGCCTGAAAGTTAAAGATTCTGCAGAACAGGCTGAAATATGCGCTTTATTCGGCGGAACTGCTAAAAAAGCAGCTCATAAAAATTCAGACTGGATCAGCACGCAAAAATTATACTGGCAGGGCAGAGAATATGACAGAAGTTCTGATGATTACTTAAATCTCGTTTTTAGAGCGTTTTTAGAATGCTATAATCAAAATGATGTTTTTAAAACTGCTTTAGACAGCACAAAGGGAATTAAATTAACGCATTTAAACGGAAAAACAGAAAAATCAAAAACAATTCTTACATCAGACGAATTTACGCAGATTTTGACAAAAATAAGGGATAAGGATTTTTAAAAAGCTAAAAAAGCTAGTCTGCAGGCTTTTTTAATTCTGCCTTTATATTTTTAAGCATAAACTGCCATTTTTTTGCTGTTTTGCTGGTGCATGGTCTTTTAATTGTTTCAGGTTCTGCCCCCATAGCCAGAGCAAAAGGAGCTGCGCCTGCAGGATTGTTATTCGGGCATTTCAGCGTTACGCCGTCAGCAGAAGGCGAGGCAATCATTACTCCATTCTGCCCCTTCCTTCCAAATCCTGCGGCTGTGCCGTTGTCTGTAAGCAGTGCATCAACTGCCTGAGCTAATTCAGGATTTTCTGCCTGCAGATTTTTATAATACTCTGTCCGATAGTAAGGTTTTGTTATTATGCCGCCCTGCGCAGCAGAAATTTTAATCCTTCCCCTATATTTAGAAAAGAACTGTTCTATTGCCTCATAGCTGCCGTCAGTTTTACTCAAAATATCTGCTTCTTTTAATGCATCAAAATTTAATTCTGATAATGCCTTAAATACGCCCTGCGCCGTATCGGACTGAATCATAGGCGAAAAAACAAGCTGTATTTCCGTATCATCCGGCACATTTAATTTATTTAAATTTTTTATTGTATTCATAACGAGGCTGTTTCCAGTTACAGCGCAGTCATCAGGCACAATTATAGAAAGCTTTTTTGAACTGCATTGAGAAACCATATCCTGTAAAGTTTCAGTACAGGCGGTTTTCCCCTCAAGCCCGGCTGCTTGGGCAAACCAACCGCACATATATGCATTGCTTGTATTAATATGTTTTGCAGCCTTAGCAGGATCGCTTGGATTTAATATGATAATATCGCTGTTTTGAGTGTCTATAGAAGAAAACTGCTTTTTAAATATCTGCATTGCAGACGATTTATCCTTTATAACAACAAAGCTTTCTTTTGCAGTATTATAAACTGCATCATATTCAGGCGTGCCTTTTTCTGCGAGGTAAGAAGCTCCTGCTTCTAAAGCCTCATCTGTCAAGCCGTATTCAGATGTTTTATTCCCCGGCAGTAAAACAGGCGTATGGGGAAGCTCCAGCGGCTTTTTAATTTCATTAAGAACATGAACAGGAGTTATTGCAGCTGCAGGTTTCAAGAATGGATTATTATTTTGAACAGCAGGCAGCACATCAGCAGGCAGAGATTCTAATATCAGTATATCTGCAGTTTCAATCTGCCCGTTTTCTAGAGTAATCGGCGTTTCGCCGATTTTTTTATATCTAAGCGGAGCAGTTTGGGCTGCTTCATTAGCAGCTGCAGTTTTTGTAAATTTACCTGTATTTGTAATTGCAATGCCTGTTATGCCTTCTGCTATCTGTCCAACAGCTTTTTCTGCAGCATCATAATCGCCGGTTATAAGTCCGGAAGCCAGGTTGTAAGTTCCTTCTCCGGCGTCTAAAACGCTTTTTGCCATGTACATGCCTGTAAGCGCTTCTGTTAATCCTATGCCGGCTGCAGGACATACTGCTGTAACCCCTCCAAGTACAGCAATGCCTGCTAATGTTTCAAAAGGATGCTTTCTCATTGCAATTAACGGCGAAAGCACGCCTTCCATTGCATTTAAAGCCGCTTCTGACCAGTCAAATTCGCCGTTTGATTGATTTTTCTTTCTTAGCTGATGATATTCAGAATTTTCATCGCATATTTCATCCAGCAGTTCAATTAAAAGTCCTCTATGCGGATTTTTTTTGATTTCTTCAAGCTCCTGCCTCAGCATCCGCTTTATCTGCTGCTTTTCTTCTAAATCTAAGCAGATTTCCTCTGTTCTATCTGTAAATTCAACAATAGGTCTGATATCATCACCGGTATTGGCAGTATTTACAGTAAAATTTCCATTTGTTCCAGGCAGATATACACTGATATCTCGTCTTAATTCCAAGCTCATTCTCTCAATATCCCTAATAACAATTATATATATAAAAACAATAATTGCAGGAAAATTGCTATAAGTACTATTAATGAGCAGCCGGCTTATTTTACCAGATTTTTCATCTGTTTTACAGCATTTTCTAAGCCTGAAAATACAGCCTGAGCAATAATGCTGTGTCCAATATTAAGCTCGTTAAGCCCTTTCAGTTCATGCATTCTGCTTACATTCTGATAATTAAGCCCATGTCCGGCATTGACTTTTAAGCCCAGCGCCATTCCGCATTCTGCAGCCAGTTTGAGCTTTTGAAATTCCTGTTCTTCTGCCGGAGTGCCGAAAGCCTGAGCATAAGCGCCTGTATGCAGCTCGATATAGGGCGCTCCTGCCTTAAACGCTGCTTCTGTCTGCTTGATATCAGCATCAATAAACATGCTTACGAGTATTCCGGCATTTGAAAGAGGTTTAATAAATGCCTGCATTTCATTAAGTCTTGAATAGACATCAAGTCCGCCTTCTGTCGTGATTTCCTGCCTGCGTTCAGGAACTATGCACACTGCATCAGGTTTTATTCTAAGCGCAATTTCCTGCATTTCGCAGGAAGCTGCCATTTCCATATTCAGCCTGCATCCAAGCGCTTTTAGTTCAGCTAAATCTTCGTCTTTGATATGGCGCCTGTCTTCTCTTAAATGCGCAGTAATTCCGTCTGCGCCTGAGCGCATGCATATTTCAGCCCCCTTTACCGGCGAGGGATAATCTTCGCCTCTTGCATTTCTTAATGTTGCAATATGATCTATATTTACACCTAAAAGCATATTTATTCCCCGCTGTTTTACTGCACCCGCCCATAATTATTTTTGCACAAAATAATAAAAAATCTATCCGCCTGAATAAAAACCTGCGCAGTAATTTTTATCCGCCTGAAAATATAAAAATTGATTCTTCTTAAAATATTTGTATAAGCATAGTCCGGAAAGAAAAAACAAAGGCGTAAATTCTCTGCAGGTCTGAGTCCTGTATGAATTTTTGAAATTTTAAAAACCTTTAATATCAATCAGCTGATTAAAGTGCAGAAACTCTGTTTCTGCCTGCCTCTTTTGCATTATACAGCGCTTTATCCGCCTTTTGGGCAAATTCTTCTGCATTCATTATTCCGTCATATCCGCATACGCCCAGGCTTATTGTTATATTGATATATTTTGTTTCTTCTGTATGCGCATCTTTTATTTCAATCTTTGTCTGCTCTGTTTTTCTGCGCAGTCTTTCTGCTGCAGAAACTGCATCCTCCAGCTTTGTTTCCGGCAGTATTATAAAAAATTCCTCGCCCCCGTATCTGAATGCTGTATCATATTCTCTTATTTCCTGCATTATGACTTCTGCTATTTTTTTCAGCACGCAGTCGCCTGCAGCATGCCCGTATGTATCATTTACTTTCTTAAAATAATCAGCATCCAGCATAATACAGCACAGCGGCTGATGATTTCTTCTGCTTTTTGAAACCTCCTGTTTAACTCGGATTTCAAACTGCCTGCGGTTATTCAGTCCTGTTAATGCGTCCAGAACCGCATATTTCAGCACTTCTGCATAGACATTAGCCCTGTGGATTGTCATTCCTGCCTGCGCCGAAAGCTGGGCAAGATAATCTATATCTTTTTGAAAAAGCCTGTTTGTATTGCTGTATGCAGCTATTGCGCCTGATATTTTTTCATCATCCGTTATCGGGAATATGCCTATTTTATTATCTTCTGAAAGCAGATAAGAGTCATCCTTCTGAATTTTTTCCAGCAGCTTATATACGTTTTCATCCCTGCAGGATTTCGGCCAGACAAGCTGATATTTATTTTCTCTGCGCATAAAAATATATATCAGATGGTTTGCTGTAAATCTATCTATCATTTCGCCGATCAATGGAATAATATAGTTAAGCTCGTACTGGCTTTCTATTATCTTTGCAATATCTTTCATTGCTCTATAGAAATTTAATCCTGCTTCCATCTGCTCATTTAAAATGAAGCTGATAACTGCGCCTGATACAAGCTTAGATGAAATATTCAGCATTGAAAAAAATTCTTTTGAAATATTATTGATTTCTTTTCCTGAAAGTTTCATCACTCCGTATACTTCGCCGTTTGCAGCCAGAGGGAATATTATAGCGGCATTTTCAAAATTCAGCTCAAACAGCCTGTATTCTTCTTCTTCTTTAAATATACAGCTAAATTCCTCCTCGTTAAAATAAAAATTTTCTCCTTTTGACAAAACAAGCGAATTATAAATAAAGTTTATTTCTTCAGAAGAATTGATTATTCTGCTGTCCGCAAAATTTCTAAGCTGCATGCTTGAATTATCAAAGACAATAATTTCTGTTTTATCGAAGCCGAAATACTGTTTAAACAGCTCTGATAAAGCATTGCAGGATGCTGCAGGCGCCGTTTTCCCTGCTGAAATTTCAGCAAGCTTTTCTAAAAAGCTTATATTTTTATTTTGTATCGTCATCCCCATCGTTCTTCCCAGTGTATGTGCATTTCATCAATTTTTTTATGTCTATATCTTTCTGCTTAGCTGCTGTTACCTTCCCGTTTGAATAGACTATATCTTCTCCATTCAAGGAAGATGCCGGCTCGTGTTCTTTTAAATATTTAATGCTTTCTTTATCGGTCATTCTGCTTTTTAAATTGTATAGTATTCCTAATATATGCCTGTCCCCGAGTCCTGTGTAGTCCGATAAAAACAGCGCCTTTTCAAATTCTTCAAGAGCTTCTATATCTTTATGCATTTTCATTAACAGCACTGCAAAGTTATAATGCGCATCAAAACTTTCAGGTTTTAGATTTACGGCTTTGCAGTACTGCTCTGCTGCAAATTGGTAATCGTGCGCAAGATGCGCAGAAAGAGCAAGGTTATATGTATTATCATAATCATCTTTGAGATATTTCTCTGCATTTTTATACGATTCTTCTGCAAGTTTAATATATCGTTTGAATGCGTCTGATTCATCTCCTGCCAGCATTGATTTATTTCTGTATACGAGTCCTTTATTGTAGTAAGCAATGCCCCTGTTTTTCTTTGCGGCTTCTGCATTGTTATAAACAAACGGAATTATTAATGTAAAAGGCTTAGAATTTATAACGCCGTCATATTCGGCTGCGGCTCTGTCATATTCTGCCGTCTTCTCTGAGAGAATAATGCCTAAATTCATTCTGCATGCCATAAAATCAGGACTGTACTGCAGTGCATTTTCGTAATATTTTACAGCTTCTGAATAATTTTCAAAACTCACATAAATATTCCCAAGATTGCAGCTTGCTCTGGAATGCCCTGGATAATGCGAGAGCGCCGCTTTATATAAATTAACAGCTTTCTGGTATTTGTGTTTTTTATAGGCTTTATCGCCCTTATGAACATAATAAAACCCAAGCGCTTTGTGATACTGGATTTTATACCAGTCCTGAAAAAAATAAACTGATAAAATTAATGCTATTGTAAGCAGAAATAAAAATATTCTGGTAATTTTCAGCTGTAATATTTTTATCAGTAAATCCAAAATCTGAACACCTCTCAAGCAGATTATACCGCAAAAAGCTCAAAACGAAAAGAACTGCTTCATTTTTTATATAATCCGGCTAAAATAAATGAAGAATTTTTATAAAAAAGCTTGACTATGCATTTTTATTCAGATAAACTAATAAATGTTATCAGGCTCCCATCGTCTAGAGGCCTAGGACACATCCCTTTCACGGATGCGGCAGGGGTTCAAATCCCCTTGGGAGTATTTTTTTATCTGCCGGAGTTTTTTCTAAGTCTGCTAATCTGCTGTTATGGCTTTTACCGGCTTACAAAATCGCAGAATTGTATAGATGCGCCGGCTGGAGGGTTTTATAATGGCGGAAAATTTATCTCAGCAGGAAAATGGCAGAGTTATTTTAATTATCAGCCTTTCTTGTCTCGGCGATACTATTATAACAAGCTCTTTGTGCAGAAATTTAAAGCAGGAATACCCTGATTATAAAATTGTTTACCTCGTAAATAAGCCTTATTACGAGGCTGCTGCATACTTAGAAGGCGCTGATGATGTCATTTTATTTGACAAAAAAAATAAAAGCATTCTTTATTTCTTGAAATTCATACTTGATTTTCCATATAGAAATAAAATTTTTGCTGCATTTATTATTTACGGCAATTTTAGGGGGATTATTCTTTCTTGTCTTTTAGGCGCTCAAAATAGAATTTCTTCTCCTACTAAAATTGCACAGCATCTTTTAACTAAAATTTCGCCTTTTTCAAGGCAGGCAGTCAATGCATACGATATAAACAACAACTTTTTTACTGCATTTACAGGAAAGCCTGCAGTAAGATTTCCGCTGAAATATAACGCTGAGCCTGAAAAAAATGCGATTGTTCAAGGTCTTAAATCAGA
>JAJJLB010019125.1:0-10286 GCA_023806845.1 Diplodinium flabellum
TATCTCTTTTTTTCAAAGATATTTTATTAATTTATAAAAATATAAAAATAAAAATAATAAATACTAATAGCCTACTGGATATAATAGTCCAAAAAAGTTTTTTTCTTTAAATTATATAATTTTATCCCAAAGATGTATTTTGTGATTTACTTTTAATATAAATATTTTTTTAAATCTATTTTCTTAGAAATAATAGAATAAAAAATTATTAAAAATATTTTTTAATATTATTTTTATTAATTAATTAGAGTAATTATTATTAATTACATAAAAAAATTTTAAATTTAAATTAATTAAAAATGAATGAATTTTAATTTTCTTCTATATTATTTAAATTATCATTACCTTTTTCTTTTATATTTTCATCAGATTGTTCTTCAATAATATTTTTTCCTTCAATTTCAACTTTTTTACAACAATTTTTATAAGGGACAAAATTTTGATAACTTCCTCTTTTATAATTATCCATAATATCTTTCTCAATATTAATTAAATTTTCCAATTTTTTTTTTTTTATATTAATCAAAAGAAACATATAATTCCATATATAATGATCTAATTTTATATGTTCATCAAATCCTTGTTCATGAGAATAATATTTAATTAATTCTGGTTTACCTAATCCGCAAATAAAACATATATTATTTTTATTTTTTAAAAATTTACTTTTTTCTTTTCTTTGAGAAATATAAGAATCAGTAATAATACCACAAATCATTTGTAATACTAACATTAAATCAATAATAGCAAAAAAATTATCTATCCAAAATCTTGGATTTTGATATAATGTTTTAGTTATATATAATCCATCTTCTATAAGATAATTTATAATACCATTTGAATTTTTAATTGTCTGGTCACATAAAGTGAAAAAACAATCTGAAAATCTAAAACAATCTCTGGTCGGGACATGATGAGGTATAAATAAGTAAACAAAAATTATAAAATAATATGCTATTAAATAAAATAACATTAAAGTTATTATTAATTGCTTTTTAGGAAGCCAAAAAGATTTTATAATATATTTTAATGTATCTGAATGCATTATTATTTCAACTAAAAGAAGAACAAGAAATCTATAATTTCTTGTAACTAAAGCTATAATACAATTAGCTGTAATTAATAAATGATAAAACAATTTTGCATCTTTTATTATATTAATTATAATTGAAATCATTTTAGGAAAACATGAAATACTTTTTCTCATTTCTTCATAATCATCTATACTAAATGATTCTCCATTTTCATTATTATAAGATGATGTTTCTATTTTATTTTTATAATATATTTCTTGTTCAGATTCAGATATGTCATAAAATAAATAATTAGGTAATCTATGTGTTATATATGAAATTAAAATTAAAACTGAGATAATACATTCGAACATAGTTGTACCAAAAAATATATTTCTTGTAATTGTAATATTTTTATGCTTATATAAAAATCCATAATCAAAGTGAAAATCTTCAGAATATTTTTCCACATTTGTATTAGTTCTAAATAAAGAAGCAAATAATAATATATTTAATAAAATACCAATTATCATAAAAACATCTTCGTAAAATTTATAATGATTTAATAATAAATCTAATAAAGGCATTTTTCTAAATAAATCTAATCTTCTTTTAGAAAGAATAAATTGATATTGATAATAATCTACATTTTTAAATAATTCTTCAATTTTCTCATTAGTAGAAGAACCTACAAGTTTTGAATAAAAATCTTCTTTCATTTCTTCAGTTAGACATTTATATACAGGAGATAATTTAACATAATATTTGATTGTATGACCCCCATTTACAATTTCTAAATTAGGAGTAAAATCAAAATAAAAGCTATAAGCCTTTCTGAAACTATCTGGTAAATCAAAATCCTCATGTAGATTTTTTGTTAAACAATTTCCACATTTAATGCAAAGTTCTCTAAAACATCTATATATTGAAATTCCATAAGCTTTTGTTGAATCAAAAATAGAACTCTTTTTTGGAAGATATTTTTTCTCTTTTAAATCTTTATTAAAAGAAATTATTTCATTTAAAATATTAATATCAAAAGGTCTTACTAAATTACGCACAAATAAATTAATCAAAATAAATATATATGTACCTATTTCAAATATAATAAAATTTTCATTATTATTTTGTGAATTATTTATATCTTTCTCCATTCTTAATAGCATATCTTCATCAAAAATTAAACTTTCATAATGAAATTGGCAATCTCTTTCTATAAGTATTTCTTTATATGTTTCAATCATATTGCATGCTAATACGTCAAAATCTATTGCGTCATGAATTTTTTCATATATATCTATATCTTTATCTCTTCCTAAAGTAAGAACGGATATCATAACTAGTAATTTATATTTTAAAAAAGATAACTTTTTTCTATCTAATTGAATATTTACGCATTCATCCACTAAATCGAAATCTTTTACATTATCTACATTATCTCGAACTTCATATAAACAATCATTATTATCAACCAAATTTTCTGATATACATAATCTATCAAGACTTGGCTTTATATCTAATCCACTATCATTTTTTGTTTTTTGTCTATAAGTTATTTTTTTTAATATATATCTTGCAAAAATTAAAAAGTTTGTGTCTTTTATAACACAATTTTGATTTTCTATTGACGGTCCATTACAACATTTAGTTACGAAATCTAATATCTGAATAATTAATGTGTAATATTTATTTATATAAAGTAAATGAGACCTATCTTCTGTAAATTTTGTTAATATATCAGTTAGAATTTTAATAAAATTATAACTTCTTGAATTATTATATTGATTTCTTAAATAATCTTTCATTTTTGATTGAACAATATTATTATTAGCTGATAATTTTATAATAAAATCAATAATTAATTCATATTTGTCTAAATCATTTTCAAATAAATTAGATGAATATTTCATTTTTTCTCCTAATGTTTTATCATTTAATAAATTATTATTATCTTGTTTTTGTAATGTGTAATTTATTTCTTTACTTAAAGATTCGAGAATACTATTTATTAAACAACAAATATTTTCAGCTTCGGGCTGTTCAATAAAAAATATTAAAAATTTAGAAAGATTTTCTTCATCTAATTGATCGAGATAACTATTAAAAAATTTTATATATAATAAATTTTCATAATCGCTAAAATATGTTTTGTTTTCACTAAATTGTTTAACTGTTAATTCTATGAAATTTAAATCTTGAAAATATTGCTTATTAAAAGGTGTTATCATAAAATTAAAATCTTTTTTATTATTTAAATTATTTGTATTATTATTACTAATAGTTTCTGCATTATTATTATCATTATTATTATTAGTTAGATAGTTATTATTAAAATAATAATTTCCTACTTTTATTCTTAAAGAATCATATGCTATTTCTACTTCATCAATAAAATATTTTTTATTTCTATTAAATCTCATTAAATGAATATTAGTCCAATAAAAGAAATACATTTCATTCTTATGATTAATATAATCTTTTGTATAACTTTGTTTCAAGGTGTCAATATAAGTATTAAAAAAAACTTTAGAATTATCAATATTTTCATCGTTTTTAAGATTTTTGTTATTTTTGTTTTCTTCTGAATTAATGCTATCAAAAAATTTATCTAAATAAATTATATATTGCATTCTTTCATAATTTATTTCTCCTTTTGCATCAGATTGGAAATTATTTAATCCGTTATTATAAATAATTCTTTCTTTAATTCTATTCCAAATATAGCATAAACTTTCAGGATTATATTCATCATTAATTAATAATTTATTTAAAAGATTTTTCCTAGTTATTATTGATTTAATAAGTTTTGGTACACTTAATTTCAATTTCCATTTTTTATCTTTTATATTTCTAACAATAAAAGACAATGATTCAATATCTACTATTTTTGAAATTTCTTCAACTTCTTTCAGATTTTTATTTGTTATAAAAAATTTATCATTTTGATCCATATCAAATTTTATTTTTATATTATCATATAATTCTTTCGGTAATATTGTTATTTTATTGAAAATATCATCTTTATTATATTTATTTTTTGGTAATTTAGATAATATTATATATAATTTCAGAATAGAAATTCCAATAAATTCATTAAAAAATCTTAAATTTATATTATTTTTATTTTTATTACAATAGATTAAATCTTCTGTTAATTTCAAATTTTCATTAAAACGAATTAATACGTCTTTAAGATTTGTTGCAAATATTTTATCCATTTCTAAATCATTTTTATATAAATCTTTATGATTATATAATATATTTGTTGCAATAATACATATTTCAGATAACTTCATATATTTATTTATTGTATTTTGTTTTATTAAATTTATCATAATTAAAAATGCTAATATTTCTTGTAAAGATAAAATTGAAGTATTTTTATTATCATTACATTTTTTTATTTGTTCATTTGATATTAATTCTAATATTTTTTTAAGTGATAATAAATCATCATTTGTATCTGTATTTTTATAAATTTCCTCAACTAAAACATTCTTTATTGCAAATAAAACAGGATATAAATATTCAAAATTACAAAAAGAAATAATCATTTTGAAGCTTTGAACATAAAAAGGAATTATTTCTTTATTTTTTTTCCAGTCTATATATTTTAAAATATTCAAAGATTCTAATACATTGTCTAAATTTTTAATTTGATTAAATTCATCTTGAGTATCAACATTATAAACTATATTTAAAAGAAAATATCCTATAAAATATAAAATATCTTGGCTTTTATTTTTTAATTTTAGAGGACATAAATATAAATTTAATTTTTCTTTTATAATATATTGATGTTTTTTATTATCAAAAATAAAAACAACTAATAATTTATATATTGAAATTAATATTTTTTCTAAAGCTAAAAGTTCATTATTAAAACCATCTTTTAAATTTACTACCCATGCAATATATTCAAATATTTGATTAATTATATCAATAAATCCTAAATTATATAATGTTTCTTGAGTAATATTAACTTTTTCTTTTGAAAACTCAGAAAGAAAATATTGATTGTTATTAATGTTCTGTTCATCAATATTTGAATTAAATATACTTTTTTTTCTTACTAAATTTAAACTATCTTCATTTGCATTTTCATTATAATTTTTATTTTCATAAACATTAAATATATTATTTTGTTTTCTCCAATATTTTTCATCAAGTAATAAATTTATTAAATTTTCAAATTCATTATTTAATTCTATAAAAAGAGAAAATGAATTATTATCTAAACGTTTTATTAAATTAATACTATGCAGAATATTAATTATATTTATAAATTTATCTTTTAATTTTAATAATTTATTATAAACAATATTATTTTCTAATAAAACAATATTTGTTAAATTTTCATAAAATATTTTTCTTTGACTATTTGCTTTATATAATATTTCTAAAATTTTATTTTTTAATTCTTTATTATCAATTAATTGTAAAAATTTAAAAAAAAAGTTAGAAATATTATCTAAATATTTTTCATTATCTTTTATAGAAGAAGGCCTTTGAATATTATAATTATTCATAACTTTATCTAAATATCTATTTGCTTTTATATTATCTTCTTGATTTTCTTCTTTTACTAAAAAATTAAGTAAATTACCATAGAATTCATCATCTGGTTGATTTTCATCTCTTTTTGTTTTATTTTTATTTACTGCTTCTTTTATTTTATCATAGACTTTATATATTTCTAAATTTTCTATATATTTCAAAAATTCTAAAAATATATCTGATATTAAAAATAATATATCATCAATAATAGCTTTATGTTCATTATTTCTACTTATTGAAAGTACTAATAAAATATTACTTAATTCATATTCTTTTAATTTATCTAATGTTCTTTGTCTATATTTATTATTTTCATAATTTAATACAAAATTTTTTTCTTCTTTTTGAGAAATAAATATTAAAAATAATTCTTTAAATAATTTTTTTTTACTTACATTTTCTTTACTTTTTATTATTTTTTCTAATTTTTTTCTTTTTTTTTCAAAAATTAATTTTGATTTATCACTTATTAAATATAAATTATCATCAGTATCTAGACTATCATCCTTAATTTTATTTAAACAATCTAAAATGTTATTATTTTTTAAATTATCTTTTGTTAAGGAAAATCCCATATATTTTTCTAATAATAATAAAATTAAACTTACTAAATGAATTGATTTATCTATTTTTTCTTCATCATTTTTAAATGTATATAAATTTCTTAAAATATATTTTGTGCATTCTAAAGTTTGGGAAAGAAAAAAAGGCTCTATATTTAATAATATATCTGGATTTGTACCTTCTATTATTAATTTCGATATATAATCTACCATTTTATTTAAATTATCTATATTAATATTTTTTGGTATAATATTCTGAAAAATAGATGAATATAAATTAGAAATTTTATTATTAAGATTATATTGGTCCATGCAATAAAATAAATCCATTTTCCCCATAAAAGGGAAAGATATGTGAAAATATAAATAATTTAATAATTGGGTCAAAGAGCATTTTAAATCATTAGCTATATTATAGATTGCTATTTTTTTATTTTCATTGTTTTTAGATTCTTGATTATTTATATTATTATTATTATCATTATTAATATCATTATTAATATCATTATTAATATCATTATTAATATCATTATTATTGTTATTATTATTGTTATTATTAATATCATTATTATTGTTATTATTAATATCATTATTATTGTTATTATTTAAATAATTATTTATTATATTATCAAAATTAAAAATTGTTTGCAAAGTTAAATTGAAATCGTTATTACATAGAGATAAATGCGAATAAAAAATTAAATTTAAACTAACTAATTTTGATAGTATTATTGAACTATAACAATTGATAACTTCTTTTTTACTATTAATTTCTATTAATTCAGATAAATCAAATTCAATTTCTTCACCATTTATACTTGTATTAAGACCCTCATATTGTTCAATTTCTTCTTTGTCTTCTTTTTTTTTAAATAATGATTTTATAAAAGAAGTTTTAACTTTAGTTGGTTTTTTTTGATTAAAAAATTTTCTTTTTTTTATAAATATATCATTATTTTTTAAAAAGAATTCAACTAGTATAGGATTATTTTTATAATTTGGATATACTCCTCCATTTCTTGATATTAATAAATCTAAATCTGTAAAATATTCATCATAAAATTGTTTAAAAGGTTTATTGTTATAAAGAAGTAAACAATTAAATAATTTAAATAAAAGAAGAAGAGAAGAAAAATTAATTTTAAGTTGGACAAAATCTATAGAATTATATGTCTTTATTATTCTTTTTAAGCAATGCTTAAAATATATATATTTATCTCTATTTTCTTGATTTGGAATATTATTATTAATATTATTTATATTATTTTGCATATGGTTAATATTATTTATATTATTATTAATATTAAATTGATATTGATTATTATTATTATTGTAATAAGGTAATAAATTATTTGGGCTATATATATTATTATATGATAACATATCATCTTCTTTTTGTTTGGATAATGGACATAAACTTATAAGTAAAGCTCCATTATTTCTTAAAATATGTATTAAAAATTTAGTACATTTATCATCTCTTCCAACAAACATAAAAAAATATAACAATTTGTCAACAATAACATTTAAATAAGACCTATTTAAATCATAGATAATTTTTAAAATTTTAAAAATTCTTTTTGATATTAATTTTTTATATTTTCCTATATTTAATTCATCTTTTTTTAATTCTTCAAAATATTTTTCTAATTTTTGTTCTAATTCATAATAATTTAAATTATCTATATCATGAAACCAATTTGCTAAAAATATATCAACTAATTTATTTACAACATTAAAATGTTCAATTGCTTTCATAAAATCAAATTTATTTTTTTGAGAAATTTTAACTTTTATATTTTCAGGGAAATTATTTATTCTTTTTTCTAATATTATTAAAATATGTTGTATTTTTTCATAATTTGAATAATTATTAAAACTTATCGAATTATCAGATATATTTTTTTCTTCTACTTTAAAATAATTTATTATATTATCAAAAGATAATATTAATTGTTCAAAAAAATGTACTTCATATTTATCTATATCATCCAAGCAATTAAGTTTAAATTTTGTTAAATCAGATATTGAATTAGTTAAAACAAGAGAACTTTTATTTTCTTCATTATTTAAACTTATTCCTATATATTTATTATATTTTTTTGATTTTATTTTAATATATTCATTTTTATTAATATATAAATTTTTTCTTTTCATTTTATTTTTATTATTTTTTGATATTTCATTACTATTAAAATTATTTTTATCTTTATCTTTATTATCATCTTCATCATCATTTAATAATTCTTCATAATCTTGCATTTTTTCTATAATAAAAACACTTTTAAAATAATCTTTGTTTGATATTTCTTGATTATTTACTAATTTTAATTTATATATTTTTTCTTCTATATATTCTATTACTCTTGTATATTTATTATATTGAGGCTTTGTCATTATTATTTCTTCAATCATTAAAACTTTATTAGTAAATACATTAATTAATCGAACGAAACTATTATCTTTTATAATATCTATAGTATATTTTGGATTTTCTTCAAATAGTCCATAATTTCCTATATTATAAACTACTTCAAATTTAAAAAGACTTAATGGCTCAATATAATCATTTTCTTCAAAAGAATTAACAATCAAATCATAATTTGAATCAAAATTAAATTCATTTTCATAAAAATAATTTAATTTTATTGAACTATCATATGTTTTGTTTGTATCTTTTATATAATGACTTTTACTATCTGTATTTATGCTTGGTCTATTGATAGTATCGTTATTTTGATTATGTAATACTTCATATGAGTTTTCTTCATTATTTATATTACTATTTTCTAAATTATTTCTCCTATTTATTTCATTCTTACAAGCAATTGATTGAATATAAAAATTCTTTTCATTATTTTGAATACAAAAAAAATCTAATGAATTAATATATATATTATCCTCAATAAAATTTGTAGAAAAACTTAAAATTCTCCAAAAATTAGATGATTTATTACCTGCAATAATCGTTTCTTCTTCATTTGGTAATATTTTTTTTCCAAAATCAATAAATGATATGTCAGAACTATTAATATATGCTCTAAAATTATTTTTTATTTTTTCATGTGTTTTTTCATCATTTACAACATTTCTTAAAGATGTTCTTGTCTCACTAATTTTTTTAAAAGCTTTATATTTTACATCATCAACTTTTTTAATAGCTTTAAATAGAATTTCTTTACCTAAACTTAAAGCTCTTGCTCTTGGGGCAATATTTTTAGCAGTAATATTACTATTTAAACCTTCAATTAATGATTTATTTATTTGTTCTCTTTTACTTAAAAATTTTTCATATTCAGTAGAAAATTGTTTTTCTCCACATGCTATTTTTAAAACTAGATTTATCATTACTTTTGCAGAATTTTCTCCTTGATAATTAAATGCTGGAATAAAGTGAAAAATTGTATTTTCAGATAAAGAATCAGTTAATTGTATATGAATTTTAAGACTTTCATTATTTTTTTTAAATTCTAAGAATTTTCCACTTTTTATATGCATAAATTGGACACTATCATTAAAATTAACAAATTTATCTTTACTATTTAAAATTTTTATTGCATATTCTTGATTTGAATATATTTCTTGCTTAAATTTTTCATAATATATATTTATTTGTTGTTTTCTAACTTCTAAATCATCATCAATTAATATTTCTTTTTTTAATCTTTTCTGAAGAGTGCGTAGTTTTGTAATTGATTCATATTGTCCTTTAGGTAAAACTAGAAAAAGTGTATTATAATAATTATATTTAAGCTTATTTTTGTCTTTAAAATTATGAAAAAAACAAAATTCATTGAATACCCCTTGAGAGTAAAGAAATTCTCTTGATATTAAAATATCAGAAAAATTTTCTTTTCTTATATTTAAAGGATTTTTTATATAATCTAAATTTTGAGATTCAGATAAATTAGGAGTTTGGTTTTTATTGTCTTTATCAAACATAAAAGATATAATTGAACCATATGTTAAAGGAATATTGCTTGGCTCATATAGATATTTCATTATCAATTAATTAAATATTTTTGAATTTTAATTAATTTAAATTTATTTAATTTATATTTTTAAAACGATTAATAAAGATGAAAATATATATATTTATTCAATGGGGATTGGGGATTGGGGATTGGGGATTGGGGATTGGGGATTGGGGATT
>JAJJLB010019126.1:0-10262 GCA_023806845.1 Diplodinium flabellum
AATCCCCAATCCCCAATCCCCAATCCCCATTATTTTTTTTGAATAATTTTATTTTAAATATTTATAAAATTCTTTTATCAAATGTTAAAGAAAAAAGTTTAAATATTAATAAAATAAAATATAATAGATGCTTAATGAAAGAAGACCCTCAGCCACGAGAATATTTTCAAAAATAAAAAATAATCAAAATCCTTCTCCATTAAAATATTTTGATAATCAGAATAGTCAAAATTTTGAAATAAATAAAGATATAAATGAGAAAAAAGATAGGGGAGAATTTATTAAAAAATTAATTCAAACTGAAGATGATGAAGAAAATCAAGAAAATTCTCAAATTAATTATAACGTTTATTCAAATCCAAAAATGTTATATTTAGATGATTATAATGATAATTATAGAAACAGTATAGTTCAAGAATCAGAAAAAAAAATAAATAAAAATTCAAATTCCAAATTAAATACCAGAATTAAAAATAATAATATTGTAAGTGAAGAATTTCAAGATAAAATTAATAATAATAATAATAATTCAGAAGAATCCAAAAAGCATAAAAATAAAAAAAAATATTCTTTTAAATCAAAAAAAAAAATTACTCATACTGTTTTAATAAGAAATAAGAGTGTAAAAATGTCCCTTGTCAAAAAAATGAATAATCTTGATAAATTAAAAAATACTGTTTTTACAAAATTTTCAATTGGGAATAATATTATATATGATAATAAAGAAGATTCTAACAATATTAATAATCTTTTTAATAATTTAAATAAAAATAATGATATATTAATTGATGAAGGAATTATAAAGGAAGGTGAAGATAATTATAAATTAAATAATATTAATAATGTAAATAATTTAGACAAAACAAATTCTATTAAAATTATTGAAAATAAAAAAAATGATAAAATTGAACAATTAAAATTTGGAGATATTGTTATTTTAATAAATATAATTGATAATAGTAATTTAAATGAATCAAATAAAGAAGTAGAAAATATAATTAATGAAGGAATAGTTTACCCAGAAATAATTTTTTCAAAACAATTGTTTTGTCTTCCTTTAAGTAAATTAAATGATAATCATAGATCTAAAAGCCTTTTCAAAAGAAGCTTATTTAGAATAGAAACTCCACAAAATTTTGTCCATCAATATCAATTTGAGAAATTAAAAAATATTTTTAAAAAAAATACTAATAATGATATTAATTCAATCGAAATAAAAGATAAAGAATATTTAAAAATATTATCTATAAAAGCTTTAGAAGAGAAAAAATATAATGAAACAGAATTTTTGATTAATAATAACAAAAAAATATTATTTGGGACAATTATTCAATTAAGAAATATTTTCACGAATGAATTACTTACAGTCGATTTAGGCTATTTATCTAAAGAAAATGGATGTTTAGATGTTTCTTTAAATTATTTAGGTGGTAAAAATTCTCTATTTACTTTAGTACCAAATAATTGTTTGAGAAATTCTGGAGATACAATTCATTATAATGAAACTTTTTATATTATTCCTTGTTGTTTTGAGATAAAGCATTATATACATGTTAAAAATACAGAAGATGTTAAAGGAAATGGCTATCAATTAAATATATCTAGAAATGAATCCTTATTTAAATTATTACTTTTTGAATCAGCTAAATTATATAAACAGCCAACTTTGAAAAATGAAATTAAATCTACTATGGTTGTTAAATTATATAATTCTAAATTCAAAGGATTTTTATCTGCTTGCATTTATAATATTGATAAAATTTTACCAAAATTAAAAACAAATCAAAAAATAAAAAATTTTCCTTTGAATGAAGAATATAAAAGTGAAGAAAATTCTGAAGAATTATCTTCAAATACTGAAGAAAATGAAGATATCGAAAAATCAGAGTATAATAATATGAATGAAAATAATAAAATTATTAAAACTGATAAAAATACTAAAAAAAATGATAAAAAAATTATTGTTTTTGATAATTATATTATTAAAAAAAAAAAGAAAGGAAATTCATTGAATAATAGTAACCTTAGCTATAAAAGTAATTATATTAATAATGAAATTTTTTATAAAATAATATTAGATACAAAAAATGATATACCTGATAATTGCTTAATTTATTGGGAAATTCAATACGAAAAACCTCATGAAGGAAAAATAATTAATTCAGAATTACCTATAAGATTTAGACATATAGCCAGTGGATTATATCTTGCTTATGACAAAAATAAAAAAGAAGTTTTCTTAACACCAAAAATTAATGATGATTCAGTATTTTATATTTATAATGAAAATAAAAAAAAGAATAAAAATTTACCTATAATAAGTGAAGATCAAATTTATTTAAAAGCAAAAAACTCTAATATGTTTTTAAAAATCTTTGAAAATAATAAAGACAAAAAAAGAGTATATAATTTTTCTTTAGATAATGAAAATAAAATTAATAACGAGGCATTTGTATTTAAAATAGAACTACAAAATAATAATTTAATACAAATGAATTATAATACAAATTTAATTATAAATCATTTAATTAATTTGTATGAACAAATTAATTCATGGGGAATGAAAGAAGCAGAAGGAGAAGATTTAACCAAAGTTCTTTTATATGATTATAATACAGCATTACAAGGAGAATTAAATTTCAAAAAAATGGTAGAATTTTATAGAACTCTTTTAATTTTTGTAAAAAACCAAAGTGAAAGTCAAAAAATTGTTTCTGATATAAATAATTTTATAAATTTTCAAAACTATTATTCAGATCAAGGTTTTCTTTTCTTTTTATTAAATTATATATTATTATTTGATAGTAAAATTATTGGAAATAGAGACGATAAAAGAGGATATCTTGAAAATAAAGAAAAAGTTTCGCCCGAGAAAATTGCTAGAAAGCATATTGGAGATATTATTGAATTATCTTTTAGTTTGTTAAAAATTATGATAAAAAATAATGAGCATTGTTCAAAAAATATATTAAATTTTTTATATTTATTTGACGAATTATTAATTAATCATCAAATAGAAACAATTGAAATTTTGGTTATTTGCCTTAAAAATGTTTTTACACCTAATCTATTTGATATTAATAATTTAAAAAATTTTAATGATTTAATATCATCAGATGAATTAGATGAAAACATTCAAAAATTTAATATATTAACATCTACACAATTTTGGACAAAAAAATTAAAACAGATTGATGAAATAAATAATAATATTTTAGAACAAATAATATATTTAAAAGTTTTAAAAAGACTTTGCTTAAATAATGATGGAAAGGGAATATTAAAAAGCCAATTAGAAATAGCAAAAGATCTTTATAAAAATGATTTTTTTCCTTTAAAATTTGGAATAGATAGCAATAATAATAAGCCTTATGTAATATTTAAAGTAAAAAAAAGTAATGATGAATTTTTTATACAAAATCCTTCTTTAAAAGAGATTAAAATAGAAAATATTAATAATGCAAATGTACCAATGTTTTATTATACTTCATTTAATGATAAATATGAAATTTTTATTAATTATATATGTGCTGTTCTTGATTTATATTATGCTTCTTGTGCATCTAGAAATGATATTAATAATAATATAATGACAGATAATAAAAATGTAGGATTAACCATACAACATACCTATTTGATCATTACTGACAATAATATTAATATAAAAATAAGAAAAAAATATTCTAGATTAAATCGAGTATTATTTATTGATTCATCTGAAAAAGGAAGAATTTCTATTAATAGATTTAAAGTTTTTATGTGGAATTCTGAAATAAATCAAGATAAGGATATCTTACAAAGCATATATAAATGGATTGATAAAGATAATAAAGAAAATAATAATAAAAAAGGGAAAATAGGGAAAAGGAATTCAGTTGTTAAAAATAATGACAATTTTTTTATTTTAAGGCATTCTATTATTAATTTTTTTAATGATAAAATTTGTTTCCAGAATCTATTAGATAAAAATGATAATAATGAAGGAAGAAATAAATTTTATAAATTTTTAGGATTTTTGAAAGAAATACTAATATTAACTAAAGAATCTTTAGATTTTGGATTATGGAATTTAAAAGATTTATTTATTTTAATTCAACACATAAATTCTTTTTTCATTGTCTTTAAATATTACAGAAAAAAAAATATTATGAATGATAATCAATTTCAAAAATATGATAATTTAAAATGTATCGATGAAAAAATGAATGAAAATGAAATAAAAAAATTAATTCAAAACATTTGGCTAGCTCAATTAGTTTATTATTGCTTGAAAACAAAAAGTATTCAAATTAAAAGTAGATTATATCAAATATATGATAAAATATTAGATATATATAATATTATTTTATTTATTAAAGAAGATTGTGAAAAATATATGTTAATGATTGAATATAAAAAATGGTATAATTCTGGGGAATCTTTATTAAATAATATTTATATGATAAAATTATATAATATTTTTATTAATCTGGAAAATTCCAAAAAATTTTGTTCAGATAATAATGAAAATGATTATGAAATTTTAACAGATAATTATTTATTTGAAATATTATTATCTGATGGAATAAATTGTGAAATTATTGAATACAAATTATTTAATAAATCTTTTTCAATAATGATTAATCACTTAAACAAACAATATAATTTTTCTGATGAATTATCTAAATTAGAAATAATTGTAAATGAAGAAGATTTAAATATTTTTGAATCATTAATGGAAGCTCATACATTTATTAAAAAAAAGATAAAAAATATTGAATTAACACAAATAAAAAAAAATACACCTATTCAAAATTTTGATTATTTCAAAAAAAATGATAAAAATAAATTAATTTATGAAGAAAAAAGTAAAATTACTAATAAAAATAAAGATATTACTACTATAATAGATGAATTAACAAATAAAATAGATTCAGAATTTATTCAAAAAATGAAATTAGTATCTAATAGTAAATTAAATAAAATACAAAATTTTTGTCAAATTTTAGATATACATAAAACTTTAATAAATTTATTAGAGTTTTTATTATTATATGAAGAGAAATTAAATATTTATGATAAAATTTTCCAATTTTTATATCATTTTTGTTATAATAATTATGTCAATCAAAAATTATTAAAGTCATATTTTAATTATTTTTTATTATTGATGCCAAGATTTAATTATATTGGAGATGTTTTAATGGAAATTTTAAACCTTTATAAAGAAAATAAAAAATCAAAAAAATATATAATGGTTATTTTCAAGAGAATAAAAGAATTTGATTTATTATGTCCTGAAATTATAAAAATATTAATTTGTATGTTATTTAATAATAAAAAAGAAAGTATATCTTCAAATCAAAAAATAATATTTCAAGCTTTTTATGATATTTTAAAAGAAAATACTTTTAGGTTGTTTCTAGAAGAAAATAAAATTATTGAAAATATAGATAAAATAAAAAATCAAGTTGGAGATTATATCCAAATTGAAAAACTATTTAAAAGTTATATAAAAATTTTAGAAATTTTATCTTTAGCATGTATTAATAACAACTATTGTATTATTAATAGTAGAAATATTATTCCAATTGAAGAATTAATAACAATATTAAAATCATATAATTATCCATATCAATTAAAAACTTTTTTATTATTATTTTTTAAAAATGTTTATTATCCTTTTCCTTCATTTGAAGATATTAAAATTTATGATATTAAATTTTTTTTTGAAATATTTGAAAATTTTATTTTAAAAGAATTAATTATTTTTTATTTTTATAGTTATGTTTTTATAGAAAGATATTCAATAAAGAAAGGAGTTGAACCTACTGATGAATTTATTAAAGCAAATAAAAATTGTAATAATGTTAATTCATTAATAATTAATAGAATTAAAGAAGAACCTGAAATTAAAGATTATTTATTTTTAAAAAAAGTTAATTTAGATTCACTTGAAAATAGTAAATCTATTTTTGGGAAAAATAATTATTTAACTAAAAATAAAAATGAAGAATATATAAATTTTTTTATTTTAATTCCTAAAAATCCATATTTAGAAGTTCAAGGTTTAATATCTTTTATATATCATATGTATTTATATATAAAAGAAAATAAAATTGATTTAACCCAGCCTCAAAAAGACTTAATATTACTAGCTAAAAAAAGACTAACTAATATTAAAGATTTTCTTGAAAAAATTGAAAATGAATTAAAAATGGATACTTTAATATTAGATATTGAATATTATATTCAGAAATGCCTTTCTGTTTTTATATATGAAGATAATGATATTTTATTTGAAAAATCTAAAATAATTATAAATGAAAACAAAAAAGAAATAGAAAAAGTTGACATTCAAAAAATTGAACAAAATGCTAATAAAGTTCTAGAAAATTTAAAAGAATTTATATTATTAAATGAAACTAATCTTTTTAAATTATTTAATTTATCAGAAAATAATATATATGAAATAGAAAATAATCAATTTAGAAAAGAAATTAAAATTATACTTAATAATCAAATAAATAATGAAGAAATTTCAGATGCAATTAAATATTTAGACAAAAATAATAAAGGTATAATTAATTTAAAAGATTTATATATATATTTCAATAAAAATAAAATAAAGAAAATAGATAAAAGAGAACAAAATATTTCTGATTATATAAATATTAATTCTAAATTAGATGATAAATCATTTAAAATTTCATCTACTTTTAAAAAATATTTATTATTATTTTATAAAATAAAACTTCAAATGAATTATAATAATTCCTTAAATCCTATAATTTCTTTAATTAATAGTGAATATAATATTAGTAAAATTATTTTTTTTTTCTCCAGAATATTAGGATATATTAAAAAAAATGAAAATAAAAAAGAAAAATTATTTTTTATTCAATTTATTCATGGAATAATAAAAGATAAAATATATAATACAGGTGAAAGAGATAAACAGCTAATAAATGAGAAGATAGAAATGACACAATTAATTTTTTGTCATTCTGGAATTATTGAATTTATTCTCAAAAATTTATATAAATATAATAATTTAGAAATAATATATGAATGTATTTGTACTCTAAATTTATGCTTAAAAAAACGTAATAAAAATGTTCAAAATACTATATATAATTATGTGAATAATGATAAGAATACATATGTTTTTTTGTCATGTCTAGAATGGGTTATATCTGAAGGTTTTAATAATATTAATGAGAGAAATAAATTATTTTCATATAATAATTTCAATATTGATTATTTAACAAATAATTATCATGAAATATCTCAATATTTAAATCAAAATTTAAGACAAAATGAAATAAATGTTTTAAACAATATATCTTCAGATAAATTATTTAATATTTTATCATATAAAAATTTGTCTTTTTATTACAAGATACCCAGATTTGCTTTATTGTTTATTCAATTATGTTGTGAAAATAATGAAAATTTTCAACATTTTTTTAGAGATAGTGAGTATAATTATAATTTAAAAGATAATATAGTTAATAATGATACTATAAAAATATATGAAAAGGGTAATATTAATTTTCTAAATCATATAGAAACTTTATTAATTAGATTATTAGATTTTGGAACAATTATTTTTTATAATTTGGAAATATGGAAATTAACAAAAGAAGTATTTAAAACATTAATAAATTTAAGTGAAGATCCCTGCGAAGAAAACAAAATAGTTTTAGGATTAAGGCAATCGATATTTAGTTCAATTAATTCCATTTTTGAAAATGAAATTAATCTCAAATATAAAGATGAAATTAGTACAAGAAAAAATTTATTAATGTGCTATAGTATAAGATTTATTAAATCACTAATATCACAAAAAAGTTTAGAGTTTATAGGTGAAATATTATTAGAAACCTTAGATATAAATTTATTAATAGAAAAATTAATTGATATTTATACATTAATAATAAAACCAAATGAAAAGCTTTTATATAATGGAGAAATATGTAAGCATATTATAAAATCTGATAAAAAAAATTTTATTAAAAAAATAAATTATTTAAAAAAAAACGAATGTTTAAAAAATAAATGCAAATTAAACTATATTTCAATAAATGAAATGGAATTTATTAATACTGGATTTAACATATTTTTTATCTTAACTTATCTCAAAGATATATTTCCTGAACATCAAAAATTATCTTTATTTGATTTAAATATATATAATTCTCCAAGTAGTAAATTTTTGAAAGTAAATCAAATTAAAAAGACAAATGAAAAGGAAGATAATAAAGATATTAATTTCAATAATGAATTTTTTTCTTATGAAAAAAATAATGATTTTATTTTTGATATATCAGAAATAGATATTAATAAAAAATTGATTAATAATAGCTTTGAATATGAAAATGAAACAAGAAAAACTTTGGATAATACTGAATTTATTTATTCAGATATGAATTTGCATGAAATAAGTGTTTTAGAAGATAATTGTTTCTTAAAATTTTTGAAATTTATATCATGTGGTATTTTCAAAGGGAAAAAGAAAATTATTAATAAAAATAATATAAATTTTGATAATTATCAAAAGAGCCCTAAATTCAATGATATTTTTAAAAATAATATATATTTATATAATTCAATTCACATGAATAATTATGTTAGTAGAATAAAAAAAAGGTTTATTTCAAAATATAATTCTATATTTCCTGATACTTATATTTTTTATGCTAAACATTCTTCAAGTGTTGAAATATCAATTAAAAATAATAATATTAAAAAATATTTTCAAATACCTTTTATTTTTATTTATTTAACAAAGGAGTTAAAAATGAAAATAATTAATGCATGGAAATCAACATCCAAAAAATCTAGTTTAAGAGAAATAATTAATAAAATTGATATAGTTATTCAAATTTTATATAATAAACAAAATTTAAAAAAATATAATTTATTAATAGAAAATATTACACCAATTGAAATATTATCTTATACATTAACAATAATATTTAATTTAATATTATTAATTTTTACAACAAATAATGATATAGAAAGCTGTACTAGTAATAAAAGATCTTCATGCTCATTTGTAGAATCTAATCAGAATAATAAAAAATATAAATATTTATATATGCAATTAGAAAATATAATAATTGTTATAATATACATAAAATTGGTATTATATTTCCTTATTTTCATTTTCACAATTTTAAAAAAATATGAAATAATAAAAAATAATATGAGTACTAAAGCAGAACAATTAATTGATGAATATAAAGAAAATAAAATGAAAAAATATGAAGGATCATTATTATATCATTTATTAAATGATATTAATAAATCCTCTATAAATTCTTATAAATATATTCTTGTTTCTCTATATAAATCAAAAGGATTAAATCTTATTTTTGATTTTGATATTATTTTTTTAATGATTAATATAACAATTTCATTTTTATCAATATTTTTTACACCTTTTTTACAAATTTTTAGTTTATTTGATATTTTAAGACTAAATTCTTTTTTAAGAGATTTATTATTTATTTTATTAATTCAAATAAAAAAATTTTTTTCAATGATATATGTTTTATTAATTATTATTTTTATTTTTTCAGTCATTCAATTTTTTCTTATGAGAGAATACTATTATAGTAATGATTATATGAATATTCAAGATAATGAAATAAATTTATATTGTGATACTATTTATTATTGTTTTATTAGTATTTTACATTATGGAATTAATCCTAATAATATTTTATTAATTGGAAGTGATATTAGTAGGAATAATTCACTTTTTTTTATAAAGTTAGCTATTGATTTATTTCTATTATGTATTGTTTTTTCTTTTAGTACTAGTATATTTTTTAGTATTATTATAAATTCTTTTAAAGAATTTTATGAAATTATAAATGAAAAACAAAAATCTATTAAAGAAAGATGCTTTATTTGTGGAATGCCTAAATATAAATTAGATAGAGAAAAAAAAGGTTGGATTTATCACTATAAAAGAGAACATAATATTTTTTCTTATATATATTTTTTAGCTGAATTAAAAAATAAAAATTTTAATGAATGTGATGGTGTAGAAAAATATGTAAAAAAATGTATTGAAAATGAAGAATTAATATTCTTGCCTATGAAAAAATAACATATCTTTTGATAACATAATTGCTTTTTTTTAAAATAATATATATATAAATAACCGTATTCTTCTGAATTTTACTCCTTAATTTTATCTCACCCCTCAAAATTGGACATACATCAAAATTAAAATTTTTTTTCAAAAATAATTTTTTTGGAATACCGGC
>JAJJLB010019127.1:0-10194 GCA_023806845.1 Diplodinium flabellum
TCCCCAATCCCCAATCCCCAATCCCCATAATTTTTAGATTATATTTTTTTAAGTGTTTAATTTAAAACAAAATATTTTTTAAAAATACTTAATTAATTATAAATAAAATTTGATTAAAAATGAATATTAAGAATCATGACTACTTTTAAGTTTACTTTTCCATTCTTCAATTTTATTTTTTCCATTAGGAAACCATGATATAGATTCTTTATCAATTTGATTTTTAATATAAGATTCCAAGCCAGAATATTCACTTGAATCTTTATCTTCTAAATAAAAAGTATAAAAAAAATAATTAAAAACACTGTGATCTTTTAAATGTTTTTCAAATCCATCTTTCCCTCTATAATATTTTTCAATTTCTTCCTTATCCAATCCACAAATAAAACATTTACTTTTCATATCATCTTCTTTATCATCTTTTATTCTTCTTAAACTTTCAAATGTATCAACTATTAATCCAGAAACCATTTGCCATACAAGCCAAACCATAATTATCGTATAAGATATATCCAAAGCATATCTAACCATATCTCCATCAGAATTCTCATGTTTTTCATCAATAAAATTTCCAAGATTTCCCCCTGAAGTAAAAGTATTTGAATAAATGAATACCATACAAATTGCAGGTGAATCACATGAATAGTCTGGCATTATATCTTGAAAATAATAAAAAATTATTAAAGAATAAAAATATATTAAAATAAAGAAAAATATAAAAGTATAAGCTAATTGAGCTATTGGATCTACAATAGCTCTAAATACATATTGTAATATAGGTTGAGAAATAATAAATTCAATAAGATGAAAAGAAAAGAAAAAATTATGTACAAATATCCCTAAAATAGCAAATATCAAATATGCTAAAGCATAAAAAACTTTAATATCTAATAATAATGAAAAATATATTTTTGCTTTTCTAAGACTATTTGTTACAAAAAAATAATTGATTTTATGTATTTCTAGGTCACTCATTGCACTTATTGCTGTTTCATAATTGTCTTTTAAATCATTTGTATATAAAGTTTTGAATATAAGAATTGCTTCTCTTGTTATAAATTCAAATAATTTAATAAGACTAAATAATGCAATTATACAACCTAAAATTTTTAAAATTATATCACTCGTTTTATAATTTATTTTTGGTAATTCTACATAATATACTTTATTTTTTTCAAAATTATTTGCTTTTTCTGTACTATATCCTATAAAAATTAATAAATTCATTAAAACAATAAAAAAAAATCCTACATTTTGAACCTGTCCTGGATAAATAAATAAAGTTTTCAAAAAAACAATTTTTTTGAAAAATTCTTCTAAAGAAGATAATTGCTTTATTTTATGATATATTTTGTCTTTTTCATTCATTATAGACATTAATTTTGTAGGAAGAGAAGTTCTTTTTGCTGTATCTTCAAAATTTTTTCTAATATTTTCATCAAAACCATTAAAAAATGGCAATTTTGGGCAATATACTTTAAATATAATATCTTCTTTTAATATTTCTATATTAAGAGAATTATTAGAATAAAAGCTCATTGCTTCTTTTAATTCATTGAAATGTTCATATAATTCAATTTGCTCTTTACTTAATTTAATTTGTGGTTTTAAAAAAGATGAATATTTTTTAAATTCTGTATCATCATTTTCAAAACTTAATAAACTTAGAATTAAAAAATATAAATTAAATCCTGCTTCAGCAACTATTAATTTATCAAGCTCATCTTTATCTATATCTTGAATATTTTTATCTATATATAAAAAAAATTTCATATTATCTTTCATTTTTAAATAAATATCTACACTTTTTTGGAAAATTAATTTATAGTCAAAATCTCTCAAAACTTTTTTTATAACATGGTCTTTAGTTTTTCTACCTTCAATTATAGAAAGAAAAACTAAACTAATTTTAAATATTAATAATGATTTTTCATAATCTGTTAATTTTGCAAATAATTTATTTTCAAGAGGATTTTTCTTTTTTATATCTATTTTTCTGGTTGTTCTTGTTTCTTCCCCACCTATAAAGCCATCTAATCGGCTAGTTTTTTGATAATCATTACCTAAAGTGGTTGATACTAATTCTGATGTTTCTTCTCTTTTAGTATTATCGAATTCACCTTCTTTTTTTAATGTATATAAAGAAGGACTTAAAATTATTTCTCCTAATATTTTATCAAAAGATTCTATAATCTTAGTACTTATTAAAAATTCTTGATTTTTTTGACATGGACCTTGAAGAAATTCACAAATAGTATCTAATACTGATAAAAATCTTTGAAAATATAAATTAATAAAATATTCAGTAAACTCTTGACTATTTTCATGTATATTAGATAATTTACCAAGTAACATTGTTAAATATTCTACTAAAATATTTACAAAATTATATGAAAGTCTATTAGTTGTTTGATCTCTTAAAAAATTTTGTAAAGTTATATTATGATTTTCAGCTAATAATTGTAAAAATCTTAAAATATCTTTAATTATATTTAAATTTTCCATATCAATTTTTGGTTCTACAATTGATGAACTATTTTTCAAATATTTAAATATATCTTTGTTTAAAAATTCATTTATATGATAGAAAAAATTGTCGCTATTTGGCAAAGTTTGGAATAATTGAGTGAATTGCTTTTGAACATCAGTGTTTCCTCCTTCTAAAACATTATTAAAAAAATGTATAATAATAGGAAAAGTATCATCATTAAGAACTTTATTTCCTTCACAAACAATTTTCATAAATATATCAATAGAGCCATTATTTAAAAATAATTTTTGAACATAATTTGTAAAATTTTCTTTTAATTCAGTAATTTTATCTTTAAAAAAGAAAATATATTCTATTCCATACATTCTATATGGTAATATTTCTGGTGTCACTTCAATAATATTAGCCATTAATTCAATTAATGTATTTATTTCAATAGAATACTTATTTTTCATATAGTTTTCTTGAATAAATTTCAGAAAAATATTGACTAAATGTATTTCTCTCTCTTGACTTTGATTACTTTCAACTAAATCTTCAACATTAACTTCATTTTCTTTTGAAGAACGTTTTAATAAAGAATGAAAATTAATTTTTGATTTTAAATTTTGTGCTAAAATTTTTGATTCATTCCCTATTGATTCATTTACTATTTCATTATTTTCAATATCTTTTATTAAATCAGTTGTAAAGGCCATTACCATTTGAAATATTATTTCTTTTTCTTTATTATCATAAATTATATTTTTTTTTAATAATGATATATAATTTTTATATATAATATTAATATTAGATTCATAATGTGAATATTCTACTGTCCAAGATTCTTTATTTTTGATATGTGCAAAATATTTTTGTAAATTTGACTCAATTTTCTTTACAAATTTCAATATTTTACCAAATATATCTTTATCATATTCTTTTAATAAATTTTCACTAAAAAATCGAAATAATTTTCTATCACTAGCATTAAGATCAAATTTAGAATCTTGGGATGGCTTGTAGCAACTTTTAAGTTTATAAATAATTGGAAAAATTCCTTTATAAAAATATTTATATAATGTCTTTCTAAATGATGCTAATATTAATTCAAATGCATTTTTTATAATATATTTTTCATTAATATTCAATTCTTCATTTAAATTATTATCATTTTCTTCATTTTCAAAAATATGAGGATTTATTTGATTTTTTCTTACAAATTTATCTTTACTTCTATATAATAATTTTGGATTATTAAGATAAGATAAATCATTTTTTATAACATTATGTAAATAGGTAATATTTTTATTAATATTATTCATTTGAAATATCTTATGTTGCTCTAAATAATAATGAATTTCTATTCCAACACTTTTTAATTTATAATAATATTTTAATTTAGGATATAATTTAGTAGATATTTCTAGTTTTAATTTAATTAATTCTTCAAGTTTATCTTTTTCAAATGGAGAAGGAATTTCAATTATAGCTTGTTTTATAATCTTTGGATTTAGTAAAGTATATATATAATCTTTTAGCCTTTGGCTCTTTTTTGCTAGTCTAAAAGCAATGGATAAAAAATAGTAAGCAAATTGTAGTGTATATAAATATAGACTATTTTTTTTGTTGTCTTCAATGTTTTTAATAGGATAAATATTTTTATTTGCTGCATCTCTATTAAATATATCAAATTTATCATTAATTTCAACGAATTTATTTATTAAAATACTTAGATATTGATTATCTGTTATTCTTGTTATTAAATTTTTCATTAATTTCAAAGTTAAAATAGTTTTTTTTAAAAGTATTTTATATTCTCTTTGCTTTTTATATTCTTTTATTTCTGCAAAAATAAAAAAGTTATTCTTTATTTCAAAAAAATCAATAAGAACTAATTGCTCTTTTAGTCTATCTATTAAAAAATCTGTTTTTAATTTAACAAATTTTGAATCATATGATAATTCTGTAATTAATTTATTAAATCCCAAATCTTTGAAATAACTATAAGTTTGAGTAAATTCAATTACTTCAATAACACTTTGATTAGGAGAGGATTTATGTACTAAAGCTTCAAATAGTTGAAATATCTCTTTAATTAATTTTTCTAATGCTGTTTTATAATTAAATTCTTTATTTTTTAATCTATAATCTTTTTCATTAATTTTTTCCTTATTTTTTGAATTAGAAATTTCTTCCTCTTTAATGACATCATTATTAATTGTTACATTCATTTTTGTCATATTATTATTATTATTTTCTTTTTTTTTATCTTTATTATCATCAGGAAATTCCTGAGTTATTTCCCTTAATAAAGCAGATAAAATATTTTCTATTTGAAAAGAATGAAAAATAGTTTGAATTAATTTAACTTCTTTTAAACTTAAATAACAGCCAGTTTCTTTATCTATTAACATATGTATAAACTTATATAAAGTTAAATAAACGGCAAAAAAATCTTTTTGTTCAGATTTTATTTCATTTATATTTACTTCGTCTAAATCTCGATAAGCTTTAATATTATCTAAAACCCTATCTCTTGTCATCCATTTTTCCGTTTTTTCTGCTAACAAACCTAGTTCTACTATAGATATATTACATTTAAAATATTTATCTAAATCCTCTTTTTTATAAAGTAATAAAACATTTTTTATACATTCAAAAAGTTCTTTTCTTTGTGACATTAATCTTGTAAACATTCTTAATAATATTTTGGTTATTTTATCATCAATATTCATTTCTAAAATACGTATTATTAAATCTTGTAAATTTTTAAAAATAACAGAATTCATAAAAAAATTATCTAAATTTATTTCTTCAATTGGGTCGTTAATTTTGAAATAAAAATAATCATCATCTTTATATTGAGCTAAATCTTTAGCTATTTTACTTTTACCATTATTAATATAATCTATATCACTGAAATCAAGAATTTTTTCTTGATTTCTATCTTCAGAAAAAAGACTATTATCTAATAAATTAGAATTTATTTTTTCATTATTATTTCCTTCTAAAAGAATATTTGGATTGTTCTCATTATTATTTGAATAAAAAATTTTGGGAATATTATAAGAACAATTAATATGATTAAATAATTGATAATAATAATATTCATCATCTAATAAGATTGCATCTATATTTTCGCTTTCATAAAATTTTTTTTTTAATGTAGAGAATAAATCAGTCTCATTCAAATTATTATTTACAAATATATCTTGAAGTAGAACTTTATTAGCATTAAATATATTTTCTAATAAATAAATACTCAAATCCTCTTTTTTTATATCTAAAATATAATTAATGACCTTTTCAATTTGTTTTAATATTGGTTTATATTCAGTATTTTGAATATTTTTATCACTGGAAAAAATAAGTTTTAAATCTGTTAAACTTTTCATCAAAAAATTTATATTTGATTGAGTTAAAATATCATTATTATTTGCACTTTTAAAGTTTTGGGATATTATATTTTTATTTTCTGTGTTATAATCTATATTATTAATTATTAAACTATTTAAAAAGAAATCATTTATACGATCTAATACAAATAATAAATATTCTTCACCAGTTGGATTTTCAAAATTAAATTCAATATATTTAAATCCAAATTTAAAATAGAAAGAATTAGAAGATATATTATTATTTGTATTTAATTTTTTTATGTTTTTATTTTTTTCATTTTGAGATTCTATTATATCTGAATCAATTATATCTTCATTTCCTCCTTCTATTTCAATATCTTCATCTTCATCATCATTATTTTTTTCAACTTTTTCACCATCATTTTTATTATTATAATTAGAATTTTTTATCAATATTTCTTCTCCACGAATTATATTATCTCTTACTACATCTTTTAAATTATGCAATTTCCTATTTAAATTTTCATTTTCAACTTCTTCAATATCCATTGGTGAATAAATTACATTTTCATAAAGCCTTAATTTAATAATATTAAATATCATATTAATATTAGCATAATTCACAATTATTTTTCCATATTTAATATTATTAAGAATAAATAAGGATAGACATAAAATTAAATTTAATTTATCTAGTGGTATATAACTTCTGACTTTACCTTTATTTACTCTTTCTATTTTTAAATCGTTATTTATAACTTTTATTAATGAAGGATATACAGTAATAGAATGTGGTTCAATATCTATATATACAAAATTCAATATATTTATTAATCCAGTAAGAATATCCTGATTTAATTGTGTTTTACTTATATGATATATAAGATGGTCTAAAGGGAATAATTCTCTTATTTTTTCAATACAAACATAATTTCTTCCATAGCATAAATCTGCAAATAAATTTAATTGTATAGCTAAATATTGAATAACATCTTGTTTTTGGCTATTTGAAAATTCTTCTAAAGTTTTCTGAACATAATTATCTCCATTTTTAAATACAACTAAAAGTTGTATATCATCATATAATGGCTTAACTTTAATTAAAAATCTGTCTTGCCCGTTTAGAAATATTTCTTCAAAAATATATTGTTGATTTGAAGTTATACCCACATCACCTGTTATTAAAAATTTTGATAAAGTAGATAAATTTTTTAAATCATATCTATCAATTTTATTTAAATAACTAATTACTTTTCCAATTACATTTCCATTTGATTCACCATCTATATTTCCTTTATTATCTTTTTGAGAATTATCATTATTTTCATTACTTTCCTTACTTAATAAATTCATAAAATTTTCATTATCTTTTATAATATCTAAAAAACATTTAGAAGCCTTTTCATAATCTAATAAATAATCAAGAAATAAATCCTTATTTTCAAATACTTTTTTTTTATTTACAGGATGATCTTTGCACATTGCTGAAATAAATTCAAAACTTAATTTTATTGAATCATTTAAATATTTTATAATTTTTTTTTTATCATCAACAGTTAAATTTTTCGAACCATAATATTTTTTAACACTTTTTGTAGAAGCCTTAGGAAAAGCTTTTTTATCTATTTTTTGATTATTATTTTCTACCCCAACCCCAAGATTTTGAGGTGCATCTTCGATTTTTTCTATTTTTTCTCTTATAATATTAGCATTTATAAGAAATAAAAATGTATTTTCTAAAAATTTTTGATCACAGAGGAATTGTTGTCTATAAAATATTGGCTTTCCTGGAGACATTGTTATATCATATTTTCTTGAATAATTATTTAAACAATATGCAGTTAAATTTTGGAAGCATTCCTTTAAAATATATAAATTATCTTTTAGATTTTTTAATCTATCGTCTGTTTTTCTTTCTTTTGGCTGTAAACTACTTCTATTCATAATTGAAAAATTATTTTCTATACTATTATTAAAAAAATCTTTTGATAATCTTTTTTGTGCAGGTATATTTTTAACTAATTGTTCAGAATCAAAATTTATTATTGCTTGAATTTTATTTGTAAGAAGTTCACTAAAATATAAAACTAATCTTATTTCCCAAGATTGATCACTATTTGATGGAATTAATCTAATTAAATCAGAATCATAAGGTGTTTTACTTAATGATAATTGGTCAACGATAATACTTTTATCTTCAAAATCAGCATTTCCTTTATATATATCATTTCTTATAGTTTTTTGTTTTGCGCCACATCCCATCATTTTATCAAAAATATTTTCAAAACATAAAAATTTTTTGCTTTTTACATGAAAAATTCTTAAAATTTCTTTATTTTTTATTTTATAAACATTATCTTCATTTTCTTTTTCTTCTCCATCTTTATTATCATTTCCTCTCTTTTTAGGTTTTTTATTTTCTTCATTTTCTTTTTCTCCTTTCTTTTTAGATTTTTTATCTTCATTTTCTTTTACATTTTTATCATCTCCTTGATTTTCTTTATTTCCAAATTCTATTCCATAACTTTTTGCATTAAAATATTCCTTTTTATCAAATATTTTATAACTTTCCATAAACATCCAATCGCAATATTCATCAGGCTTATCAACTAATGATAATTCTCCAAAAGATTTATCATTATTTATATCACTTGATTTATTATTAATATTATTATTTGAAGTTAAATTTTTATCTTTTTCATTTTTTATTTCTTTAAATTCTTTAAAAGATAAATATTTTCTAGTTGTTGCATGCAAAAATCTTATTTTTTTATGATATTGTACAAATGAAGACAATTTTAAATCTATTCTCATTTGCATTTTATTTCTTAGGAAATCTTCTGGTAAATCCTTTAAATTTTCTTGTGTTTCACATTGTTCTACATAAAATAATCCATATATATTATTTAATGAATTATTTTTATCTATAGAATCAAATGATATTATTTCTTTATTAGTTTTTTTTTCTTTTTTTTCTCTTCTTCTTAATTGTTTTTCAGAATATCTAAAATTAGTTCCTTTAGTTGAAAATCTTCTTTTTTTTGTTAAATCTACTTTTTCAATATTATCGAAGTCACTATTCAATCTTTTTTTAACATCTCTTTTTTTTAATATATTTAAAGGATCATTTATATTAGGTTTAATAGTCAAATGCCTTTCTATATTTTGGCAAGCTAACCACACTGGGGAAGAAAAAGATAATAATCCAGAAGAAGGATCAATATAATTTGAACATATTTTTATTTTAAAAGCACTTCCATTACTTCTATTTTCTATAAAACCTAATATATATTTTTTTTCCATTTTTACTTCTTGTGGTTCATATATATTATTAATTTCATTTTTACTTTGTTCATCTTTATTTCTATTTTCTAAAAATACATGTCTAGATATATAACTTGATTTTTGCCTTCTTCTTTGCATATCAATAAATTTATCAATATCATTTTTAGTAGAATCATTATAATTACTATTTATATTTAAATTTGTATTTATATTATTATTTATAAGAGATTCATTTGCTCTAACTTGTATTTCCTTTGCCATTAAAAAATGTATATTACTCCATAAATTTTTTTCTTTTTTACATATATATAAATTTTGATTACTAAAAACATATTTAGCATTATTATCCAAAGAACTCCACGAATTAAATAAAAATATACAATCATCTGAATATGTATCTGTTAAAATTAATTTACTATTTTTACTATTATATAATTCTTCTTCATTTATTTTTACAAAATTTTGTGAATCAAAATGTATCAAAATAAATTCTTTCTTAAAATATATAGGCTGTCCTAATTCTTTTAAAAAATTATCCTTTTCACTATATATATCTTGTTTAGTTTCCTGAAAAACATGAATTAATTTTGTTATATCTTCTTTTATTTCTAAATTATCTTCAAAAGATAATTTATTTTTTATTTTTTCTTTAACAGATGCTAAATTCTCTTTTAATATACTTTGATTTTTTATATAATCATCTTTCATCGTAGGAAATATCATAAATAGATTATTTATGAAATTTTTATAAAATATATTATCATAATTTAAATTTAGTTGATCAACTTCAACAAAACATTTTCCTGTTATATTAAAACTATTTGCTCTTAAAATATAACGACTTTTTTGTGAGGAAAATTCTATATATATTATATCACCATATTTTATTTTTTGATGTTGTCCATGATTAGACATATTTATAAATTTTATTTAAATTTATTTAAATATATAATTAAACATATTTTATTTTATTAAAAGAGAAATAAAAATAATATATATTTATTTAATTCGTGGAGTTCTTTGGATAATAATGCTAAATATGTTTTTAGTAATCAAAATTTATATATATGTAAAAAA
>JAJJLB010019128.1:0-10191 GCA_023806845.1 Diplodinium flabellum
CCCAATCCCCAATCCCCAATCCCCAATCCCCAATCCCCAATCCCCATGTAAATTTTTTTTATAAATAAATATTCTATATTCATATTATATATTTTATTTCAAAGTTAAAGTTAATTGTGAAATAATATAAATATGTTGGAGATTTCAAAAAATAATAATAAACAAAAAAATGTTACATTCTCAACTAATAATAGAAATAATAATTTTCTCCAAAACAAAAGAATAATAGTTTCTAAAAAAAATAAATTTAAACAAAAAGGAAATTATATCCTCGAAAATACTATAGGCGAAGGAGCCTTTGCTAAAGTTAAATTGGCAAAACATATAATAACAGGTGAAAAAGTGGCCATAAAAATCCTTCCAAAAAGGACTTTGGCATCAACAAATAACAATAAAACAAATAATAATAATATTTCTAAAATTAAAAAAGAAATAAATATTCTTCGTAGACTTCATCATAAAAATATAATACAACTTTATGAAATAATAGAAACAGAAAACAATTTATATATAGTAATGGAATATTGTGAAGGAAAAGAACTTTTTGATTATATAGTTAAAAGAAAACGTTTAACAGAAAGAGAAGCATGTCGTTATTTTCAACAAATTATAAATGGAGTAGAATATTTACATTTATGTAATATAACACATAGAGATTTAAAGCCTGAAAATATTTTATTAGATAATAAAAAAAGAATTCGAATTTCTGATTTTGGTTTATCAGGAATTACTTCAAATTATAATTCGATGCTTTCTACTCCTTGTGGTACTCCTCTTTATGCACCTCCTGAAATGTTAAGAGGGGAAAAATATAAAGGTGTTTATAGTGATATTTGGAGTTGTGGAATTATTTTATATACTATGCTTGTAGGAGATTTGCCTTATGCTGATTCTAAAGAAAAAATAATATATCAAAATATTATGACTCATAATTATTATTATCCTGAAACAATGAGTGATGATGCTGTTGATCTAATTGAACATATGTTAAAAATAAATCCTAATCAAAGATATGGATTTAAAGAAATAAAAGCACATCCTTGGTTTAATTTAATAACACCGAAATTAAGGCCTGGTATTATTTACAATATTCATAAAATTCCTGTTGATGAAAAAATTTTGGAAAAAATTGAAGAAATGGGATATGATAAAAACATATGTAAAAAAAGTGTTTTAGAAAATAATTTTGATTCATATATGGCAATATATTTATTAACATTGAAACAAACTATTAGAGAAGGAATAGAATCTATAAGTGATTTATTCAGTGAGGAATATATTAGATATATTAATGATTATAAAAATTGGATAGATACTACAAAAATAAATAATCCATTATTTAATGATTATAATGTAACAAATATTCCAATGAATGATAATGATTTAAGTGGTGAAAATAATAATATTTTTATTGATAATATTGAAGCTTTATCAGATTCAGATAAATATTTAAATGTTTTTGGAAATAATTCTGATAATATTTCCAATGAAGAAAAAAAAGAATATTTAAATATTATTAAAAAGCATAGTAATGAAAATAATAATTCATTTAATAATCAAGATAATGTAAATAAAAGATTATTTTTAAAAAATAATCTTATTAAAGAAAATAAAGATAAAGATTTTCCAAAAATAAAAACAGAAAATAATAAAAGTTTTGATAGTAGTAATTTGTCATATACAATAAATCCAGATATTGAGCCTGAAATAAAAAATAATAAATATAATTTAACTTTGAATAATAATACAAATTTATCAAAAAAGAAAATTATAAAAAAGAAACAAAATAATAAATTAAAAAAAAATAAAGGATTAATCAGTTTAAAAACTGAAATGAATAAAAATAAAAATACAAAAAATAATAATAATACATTATATAAAAAAATAAATGTTAATGATATAATTAAAAAAAGAATATTTAAAAAGGAAAATACAGAAAAAAAAAGTCCAACAAAAAACAAACAAAATAAAAATAAATTAGATAATGAAAGTACTTCTATAATAAGTCCTATTTTAAATGTTAAAAGAATTAATAACTATATAGATAATGATAAAAAAATTAAATTTAATAAGACTGTTAATTATACCTCTAAAAACAGCAATCTTAAAAATGGAAAAAATATTTTAAATAATAATGATTTATTAGAAAATAATATCGAAGAAGCTGAATTTTTAGATAGAATATTTAATGATAATTTAATTGATTTAGAAAATGATTCAAAACTTATTTTAACCCCTTCTGGACATTTCCATGACTCAGATAATAACATAGAATCCAAAACATTTTTTTCAAAAGATGAAAATACTAATTTGAGTATAAATTCAGGGAATAATCATTATAATAATTCTTTAAATATAACAAAAAAACAAATAAATCATATGAAAGAATTAAAAATTAGTAATTTTAGAAATTTAAATAATGATAAAAAGGGAAATAAATTTATTGCAAAAACTGAAAGAAATTTAATAACTAAAAATTTTAAAAAAAAGACAAAAAAAGAAAATTTTTTATTATTAACTGAGCCTTTAGATATAAATATAAAAGAAAAATTAAAAAAAGAAATTGAAGATGATATAAATAAATTTGATAATGATTTAAAAATAATAGATAATATAGAAAAAAATAAATTTGTTAAATTTGAAAATAATACAAATGGTAATATTAATGGTAATATAGGATTATTTAATATACAAGATTTTGCAGATAAATTAATTAAGACAACTATTTTTAAAAATTATTTAATTAGGAATAATAAAAATATAAAAAATGAAATAGAAGATAAATTTTATATTTTAGAAAAATATAAAAATGCATTAGGATTAATAGAAAAATTAAAAAATAAAATATTTATGGATAAATTATCAAATTTTAATTTTTATACATTTGATCAATATTTAAATGATGAAGATGATAAAATAATATCTAATACTTTATTAAAAAATAAAAAATTATCTGCATTTATTAAAAAAGCTAAAGAAACTCTTTTTAATAATTCTAATACTATTAATAAAAGAACATATAGTAAAAATATTTCATTTAGAAGTAATAATTTATTTAATAAAAATAATATAAATTTAAAATATAGAAGTAAAACACCTAAATCCCAATTTAATAATATAATTATGAATAAAACACAAAATTATTTTTATAGACAAAAATATAATAATAATAATTATAATACATTACAAAATTCAATAAAATCTAATTTGTTAAATAAAAGTATTAGAAATAAAAAAAAACTAAATTTAAATTTATATCAAAAAACTTCTCCTGACAATATAAGTAGAAAAACTATACTTAGCCATTCTATTGAAGGGAGAAATAATAAAAATATATATTTAAGAAATAGTAATAATAATAAAAGCATAAATAAATCAGTAAAAAAAAGAATAATGCAAAGAAATTATTTAACTGAAAATAAATTTAGTACTACTAATAATTCTATAAAAATTTTTAATTTAGATAATTCAAATACTTCTTTTAATAGTGTAATCACCGAAGAAGGAAATGATAATGTTAATGATAGTAATAAAAAAATAAATCTCAAAAAAGTCGATATAAATTATAGAAATAAAAAATTATTAAATAAAAAAGATAATATTAATACAATTTTGAAAACTGAAAATACACTTACTAAAAAAAAACGTAAAATTTTTTTTAATAGTATAACAAATAATGTAAATAATTTTGATGCCAAAAAAATTAGAAATAAGACAATTGAAAAAAGAAATTCAAAAAAAAAGGAGTTGTCCCTCACTCTGGATGTTAAAAATACTAGAAATAATAAAAAAAGTTATATTAATCATAGTATAAATAATAGAAAAATAAAAACTATGAAAGCATTTGATATTAAAAAGACTAATAATACTAATAATAATATAACTAAATCAAATGAAATGAGGAAAACAATAAATGAAATAAAAATAAAAAATAAAAGTGAATTAAAAGAATTAAAAGATAATTATCCTATTGATATAAATTGTATATTTTTAAATACTTATAATGAAATTAAACTAAAAATAAAAAAATATTTTAAAAAAACAAAAAGCATTATCAATGAAAAAGAAAAAGAAAATAGTATTAAAATATTAAAAAATGGTTTTAATATAGAAATAAATTTTTATACTATTAAAGATTTAGAAATAAATAATGTTTATATTTGCTTCAAATTCAAAGGGGAAAATAAAATTAATAATAAAGAAATAATTAATGATTTGATTACCTATTTGCATAATAATAATAATGAATAATTGAATAATATATTTAAATAACATCAAAAAATTTAATTTCTACAGAAAAAGTTCAAAAATTAAGAAAAAAATTTTTCTCTCTAATATACTTGTATATTAGGCTTTTTATCATTTAAATTAAAATAAATGTAAAATATTTTCCATATATAATTTAAATAAAAATGTAATTATAATAATATATATTATTTAATTTAAAAAATAACATAAAAATACAAATAATGAAATAAAATATATAAAATATAAAATTAAAAAAATATTAATTATAAGTAAATTTAATTTTAGGATCTATGCCAACTCTTATACGTTCAAGCTGCCTTTTTATATCTTTAGCTCTTTCAAGATTATTTTGTGAATTATTTTTATCAGTTATATTACTTATATTCATATTTGAATTGTTTCCAGGATAATAATTATAAGTAGTAAGGAAAGAAGTATTAACTTGTGGAATATCCGATTGTGAATTAAATATTGTTTTACTTTTATTTTCATTGGCTTTTAATAAATCATCAATTTCTTTTTTCTTTTTTTCTAAATAAGATAAATTATTTATTTCATTATAATTATTTATTTGTTTATTTTCATCATTTATTTTATTATTAAAAGTAAAATTATTATTTGAAAAAATATCTTCATGATTATTATTATTTTCTTTATTTGTTAGAGAATTATATTTATTTTTATATTCTTGAATTCTTTTACTTTGTTCAGTTAAAACAAAATTACTATCTTTATTATATTTTTGATTTTGTTTAGTTTTTGGTTCATTAGTTAAAGATATTTTTATTATATTTGAATTTTTTGTTATTATATTATTTTTAAATTTTTCTATTCTATTATAATTTTGTGAATCAGGATTGGAATATAATTCATATATTTTGCTTGTACATTCGTTATCTAACTTTGAAAATATTATAGAAATTGGTTGGTTATTGGCTTTAATTAAAGAAACTATTTTATTATAGCAAATATTTTTTTCATTTTCAGTCACATCATTTGAATTATCTTTTAATTTATTAATATATGTCATTACATCATTTTGATCTTCATAATTAGTAGCATTATTTATATTGATAATATTTTCTTGATTTTTATTAGAATTTATATTATTATCATAATTATTTGTTGGTTGTAAAACTTTTTGAGCATTTATTCCTTTTAATTCATTGAAATTATTATCAATATGGAAATTAGTATTTAATAAGAAATTATTATTTTTATATTCTCTTAATTTTTGCTCTATAATTCTTTTTAAATATATATCATTTCTTTTTGCATCATTATAAAGTGAATTATTATAAATATCCCAAATTTTATCTCCTTGTAATTTTATAAATTCAGAAATCATTGAATATATCATGGCCAAAGCATTTTCCTCATTTAAATTATGTGGAATCAAATTTTCATTTGTTTTTTCAAATTCAGAAAAAAAAGTATAAAAACATTGAAATATTTTATTCAAATCCAAAGTATTATGTAATTTAAATATAATATTTCTAAATTTATCTAATCCTTTAATGGCAAGAGAACATATCTGGCTATATTCATCAGTATTTGATTTATAATTCATAATAATTTTTATTAAAGATATTATATTTAATGTAGTATTACAATTATTGAAAAAATTCATAATTATAGAATTTAAGGTTTGGATATAATCCATTCCTAATTGGTAATTAAATAAAAATTTTTCAGTAATTATTATAAATAATCTTTCATAGCATTCATATACAATACCTTCATTATTTAAAAAAGACATAATATTATATTGATTACTTATATAATAATAAACATTTAATAAATTTTGAAGCAGTTTCATATCTTGTTTATTTTCAACTATATTTTTAATTTCATCACACTCAATTTTAGATATATTTTTTGTAATAAAACTCAATAATGTATTGAATGCAATAAAAATATCTTCAACATTTTTTTGGTTTAAAATATTTTCATTATTTTGAATAAATTTTTGAAGGTCTTCTAAGGCTTGGTATTTACCATTTATATTAGAAGAATATATTTGATTTAAAATATTAGTTATTTCATTTTGCTTTAAATTATTATTAATATAATTATTATTTGTCAAAGAATATAAATTTAAATTGAAATTATTATTTGAGAAATTATTATCAATAATATTATTTTGGTAATTTTGATTTATTGATATTTGATTATTATTAGTAATATTATTATTATTTAGATTATTATAATTTTGATGATATCCATTTTGAATAAATATATTATTATTAGGATTATTATTTTCTATAATATCAAAATTATTTATTCTGTCAGGATTATTATTTTCATTATTATTATTTAATTCATTATCATAATTTTCATCTAATTGCCTATTTTTTTGAACTTTTTTATTTATTTCATTTAAAATAAATTTAATTTGATTAAGAAATGTTGGATTTTTCATATTTTTAATTGAATCATTAAAAATTGTTATTCCAAAATTTTTTATTATTTCTTCTGAAATATCTTCTGCCATCTTTCTTATTACTCCATTTTTATCCAATAAACAATTAATTAAAGGTGTTGATAATTCTTTTATATATTCTTTTTTATTTGAAATAAAATTTATGTTTTTAATTAATATATTTAAAATTTCATATTTAGTTTCATTATTATCAGTATTTAAATGATTTACAAAATAACATCTAAGTGAATCAAAACCCATTATTGAAATTAAATGTTCCATGCATTTGATAGCTTCTTCTTTAACTTGAGTATTTTTATCAGAAAAATTTGAAATTATTCCAGGAATTATATATTTTTGGTATTGTCTAAAACCTGAATTCCCTAAGGCTTCGCATAATTCCTCTATTAATTTCATAATCATTTTAACAATATTTTTATTACTATCTTTTAAATTTATCTTTATACAATTAAATAATTCATTTAATCCTTTAGACTGGATTTGATTATTTGCACTTGATATAATATTTTCTATTAATTTTATAGCATCTTTTTTATTTGTCCATTTTCCTTCAGTTAAATCTTTTATAATATTTGAAGTTATTTTTTTACTTATATCAATTTTTGGGAAAACTTGTTCTATAATATTAATATTTGCATTATTATTTGATGAATTATTTTTCATATTAATTACAGTAATCTTTTCAAATTTTTCTTCAATTACTTTAAGGGTTGATTCTTTTAAATCTTTCAATAATATTTTTATACTATTTCCCATATAAGCATATAATGAACATAAAATATTTGTTCCAGAATTTCTGCATTGGCTATTTGTGTTATTTTCCAAAAAACAAGAAAATTCTATAATCTCTTTTATAGGATATAAATATATATTTTCTTTGATTTTATTTTTATCTAAATTTATATTATTTGGATTTATTAAATTATTAATTATTGATGCACCTCCATTTAAAATAGGCATAGTTTTATTTCTTATATATTTCATAAATGTTAAAATTATTTCTTTTGGAGATAGTTTTTCTATTAAATTATCTAAAATTTCTGTGACTTCTTGGTGTATTTTTCTTTCACTTATTCTTTCAATTAAAAGTTTTATTAAAGGATTAAAATATTTTTTTGAAAAAAAAGTTGATAATTTTTTTATTAAAGTATTTATACATAAAAGTGATTCTTTTAAAAGAAGTATATTATTTTCTTTAAAAGATTTATTTTTAATAAGAATAAATTTTAAATAAAAATCATAATTTATATTTAAATTTTCTGAATTATCATCATTCAAAAAATAATTATTTAAATTAGTAAAGCCTTCTTTTTTTTCTTGCCATTTTTTACTTTCAAATAAATTAATATTATTTTCTCCAAAAAATTGTTTTACTAAATTAATAATTTCATCTTTATCTGACAAATTAATTTCTTCTAGAGGACTTAATAAGATATTATCAGCAGAAACACATGTAGATAATTTTGGATTATTATCATTTCTTAATTGGCGATTTACATTTTGAAATTTATTTGATTTTTTTTTGTTCCCACCAATATCAGATATTCCTATTGAGCTACTTGAATCATTGTTTTTATTATCATTATTATTAAATATATTATTATTATTTGTTAAATTCTTTTTTTCTTTTTTATTGTTAATTTTTTTTTCTGTTTTATCAAAATCTTCTATTTTTTTTATTTTTTGTTCATTTAGAGCTTGTTTTATTGTATTATTATTATATAAGTTGTGCTTTGTGCTTTTTATATAAACCATTAATTTAGTTGATTTATTTCTTATTTCTTGACTATGATCATCCATAAATTTAATAACAATTTCTTTTATGGTATTTGCATAACAATTCAAAGAATTATTATTTTGTTTACTATCTAATAATTTTTCAATAAAAGTTAATAAATTATTTTTAGATAGATTGCATAAATTTTGTTTAGTACCATATTTTATTATAGCTTCATTTACCCAATTATCATCTATTAACTTAGAAAAATTAATTAAAGTATTAATTAAATCGTTAGTTATTGCTAATTTATTTATTGCAAAATTATCTATAATTCTTGGAAATAATTCTTTTGCTTCACTTGTAAAATTATTTCCTAATCCAATAGCTAAATTTCCCATAGCTCTAATTATTGAATGCCTAACATTTTGATTTGGTTGTTGTAATAGTCTTTTTACCATATCCATAAAATTAAGTCTATTTGTATTTTTTATTTTTTTTTTTAATTTTTCTGGATTTGCTATTTCTGCTAATCTATCAAAGGCTACTTTTTTTTCTTTCCATTTACATTCAGGCTTAAGCATTTTTTCCACAAACCTTTCATCAAATCCAAATTTTTTTGTAAAAATATCAACTTCAGTCTCATCTTTCATTTCAATATCTCCAATATCTTTAGCAACATTTTCGCTTACAATAATTTTCGGTTTTTTCCCTAAAAATTTTGTTGGTTCTGGTATATAGGCTAATCCAAATTGTTCATCTATTTGTTTTATACCTTTTTCAATATCATTTTTAATAATATCTTTTACTTTTTTTTCATATAAAGGTTTTAACATTTTTTTTATCCATTTATATAATTCTACAAAAAATTCAATTATATTTTGTTTTATTAAAGGACTGCATTTATCTGATAAAGTTGCCATTGCTGAACTTAATTTTTTATAATTTAAAGCAGAAGAACCAAATAAAGATAATAAAATAGTAGATATCGAAACCCCTCCTTGACTCATTTTTTGATTTTTACTTTTCATTATAGTAATTAAATTTTCAACTAAAATATTTGTATTACTTAAATATTCCACATAAGAAATAATCATATCTTTTGATTTATCTTTCAAAGCCTGTTTAGAACTTGAATAACATTTTTCAATTAGTAATTTAATAATTATATTTAATTCATTTTGACTTTCCTCTGGAATAAAAAAATCTTTTTCCAAATAAGAATTTAAAATATTTACAGCTTCTTCTAAATTACCTTGATGCGAATCAGTTAATATTTGAGATAATATTTTAAATAAATCCGGATCAAATGAAGATAATTCATTTACCTTAGAAGAAATTTCCTCTAAAGCACTTTTTCTAACTTTCCAATTTTTATTTATAATTTTTTCTGAAAGAGGGAGTTTAATATCTGCTTCTGCTTGGCATTGCTCTTGTTGTTCTGCAGCTAGTTGTTTCTCCAGAATTTCTAAAAATGTGGCCCCTTTTCCCGATACTGGGGCATCATCGAAATTATTTTTTGGTTCATCATTATTTTTTGGTTCATCGAAATTATTTTTTGGTTCATCATTATTTTTTGGTTCATCGAAATTATTTTTTGGTTCATTTGACATTATTTTTGATAAATTTAAATTTAAGTTTACTGAATATTTAAATAATTGTTTTTTCTTAATTAAATAATAGTTTAGTTAAAATAATTTTTTTAAATTCAGGAGAAACAACTAGCTGCAGAACAACAAGAGCAATGCCAAGCAGAAGCAGATATTAAACTCCCTCTTTCAGA
>JAJJLB010019129.1:0-10175 GCA_023806845.1 Diplodinium flabellum
AAAAAAGACTTTCTTTTAAATCTGTGAAATCAGATAATGGAACTTGGCATCTTTTAAATAAAATTAAAAAATTAAATAATTTAAATTAGTTCATAATAATGAATAAAAAATATCTTAAAATTTAAATTTAATTCATTAAAAATGTCGAAAGAAAAAATAACAAAAGAAAATTTATATGTATATTATAATTCATTAATTTCCATAAGTTGTATTTCTGAAGAAAGAAAAATTATGAACAAATCTAAATATTTATTAAGAATGGAAAATTTAGAACAAACATTATTATTAAAAAGATGCCAAGTTCCATTATCTGATTTCACAGATTTAAAAGAAAGTCTTTTTTTTATAAGAGAAATAAAAGAAAATAAAATATCATCAATATATAGTGAAAAAAAAGATTCAAATAAATATGATAATTATGAGCAAAAATTAAATAAAGAAAAAGATGAAAATATAAATGAAAAAAGGCTAAATTATAATGATAAATTTATTTTACAACATATGATAAGTAAAAATTATATCTATGCAGAAAATATACCTGGAAAAAATAATTTTAATTTAAAATTAACTAGTGACATTAACTTAGCCGATCCTTTTAAATTAGAAAGAATACATGAGACAAGATCATCTCAAGAATTATTAACATTTAAACAATCTTTTTATATAAGAATTTTTGTTAAACAAAAGGAGCAAAAATTTTATATAAATGAAAATATAACCGATAATCAATATAATAATTATTTAAATAAAAACAATTTAAAATTTAATTATATTATTAATAATAATAATAATATTAATAGTATATATAGCATTAATAATATTAATAATAATATTAATAATAATAATATATATAATATTAATAATATTAATAATATTAATAACATTAATAATATTAATAATAATAATATTAATATCATTAATAATAATATTAATAATATTAAAAAAAATGAAGAAAATGATAGTGATTCAGAAAATGATTATGTCAACTTTTATAATGAACATTGTGAATTAAGTATAGATACAAAAATGAAGAGTAAATATTTATTTGTAAATCAATCTTGGTATATTAAAAATAAAGAAAATTTATTTTCAAGTCAAATACTAAATATAATTTTTATTAATTCAAACTTATTTAAAGAAAACTATAAAAGCAGTACATTAGCAGAAAAAGAAGAGCAATTTATGTTAAGTGCTGAATGTGTAGATAATACAAATGAAGAAGAAGACAATGATATATTAGATGAACCAAATATAATTAAAAATATGTATCATCATAAAGCTGATAGTAATTTTTATGATAATGATATAGGTATAATAAGAAAAGTTAATAAAAGAAAAAAAAATAAAATAAATCAACAAATAAAAGTAAAAGTTATTCCTTATGAAAAAGATTTTTATAAACATGTTATGAATAATTGTTTTTGGGTTATTGAAGAAGAAATATATGATTATACAGAAAAATTAAAAAGATTACCTCTAACAGTTGGTAGTCAAATAAAAATAAAAAATGTCCTTTTGGGACTATATTTAAAAATAAAAAAAAAGGGAAATGGGAAGATAAATTCTAATGAAATTAATCATTTAGAAACTGATAATATTGAAAATAATGAAGAAATAAATAATCAAGAAATTCAAAAAATAGCAATTGATGATGATGAGGAAAATGAATATGAATTTGAATTGGTAGATGATGATTCTTTAATTAATAATAGTTTTTTTTTATCTAATTTTGTAATATATCATTATAATATGAATAAAAAAATGAAATATATGGATTTTAAAGGGAAATATGCTTTAAGAAGTATTTTTAAAGAAAATACAGAAAATTTTGATTTTAGTGAATTACATAAATATTTTCAACCTTTATCAATTAATATCGATATAGAAAAAAAATATTCTTTATTAATGAAAAATGAAGATGATTTTTGTTTTGAAATAAAAAAAGTTGATATTTTTGAAGCAAATCATGTAATTTATATTAAAAAAATAATTCAGAATTTGAACCTTTTTTTAAAAAAATGCAAATATACTAAAATTGATATAGATATATCAATAAATGCTATTTTATTAAATATATCTTTTTTTAGAAATTATCTTTTGAATATAGAATATATTTTTAGAGATGAAAAATATGCTATTAATTTTCCTATAGAACAACGTCAATTAATTCTAGAAAATTTTGGAATTTTAAAAAGTGTATCAAAAGTATGTATATATTTAAGAACTATTATTGAAGAAATTAAATTAAATGAAAAATATTATGAAAATAGTAAAACTACTATAAAACAGATTTTAGAATTTTTAACTTATTTATCAAAAGATAATGAAGAAATAAAAGAAAAGATATTTCTTGATCTAGATATAATTTTAGAATTGGCAGAATATTTATTTCCTTCAGATAGAAGTATTTTATTAAATTTTATTTTTAAATTAATTGATAATTCAGAAGTATTACAAGAATATGTAACAGGTGGCAAACTAAATTTAATTTCAAATATTAAAAATTCTAAAGGATATAATAATTATACAGAAAAAGAAAATAAAAATAAATTAATTAGAATGAACAGAATATTAATGTATATTGAAACTAGTCAAAATTTTTTATATTATTATAAAAAATTATTATCATTAAATAAAGTAAAACATAAAGAAGAACAAATACAAAATTTAATTATAAAACATATGCAAAAAATAGAAAATGAATATAAATATAAAGAAAATTATAAAAGTAAATTAATTAAAATGATAAATAAATCAAAAGCAATTATAAAAAGAAATGAAAATTCTTTGATAGAAGAAGCTATAAAACTAGACAAAAATGCTGAAAAGCAATTAACTGATAAAAAAAGAAGAGAAACAATAAAACAAAAAAATAATAAAGATATTAAATTTATAAAAGATGATAAAAATAATTCTGAATCTGGAAACTTATTTATAAATTCAGGAGATGGAACATTAAAAATAGAAGGAGATAATCATAATAAAAATATAAAAAATGAAGAAAATAAAGAAAATAAAGAAAGTATTTGGAGAAAAAGTAAAATAATTAGTTTTTTTGCAAGTAAATTATTTGGAAATAAAGATGAAGATGAGAATAACAAAATTAATGAAAATATAGAACCAATTGAAAAAAAAGAGGAAAACAAATATAGAAAAATAATGGAAAATAATATCAAAGAAATTAAATCATTTTTGATTTTTTTTGAAAAATTTAATGTGAATAATACATTATTTATAAAAGATAAAGTTTATAATGATTTATTTGTTTCTTTTGATGAAGCAAAAAATGCTAAAAGTAAATTAAGTTATGTAATAAATGGGGATACTAAATCTATTCAATTAATGGATGGAATTAGATTAGATCCAGAATCAGAATTAGGACAATTAATTCCCCATAATTTATTTAATAAATTTTTTCCTAGATTTCGTTCTGAAGATACATTTTCTACTGATTTTCAAGATTATATAGATGATAATTCAGAGGAAGATATTGAAGAAGAAAATGATGATATGCATAAATTAAATAAATACCTTTGTACATTATATACAATATATCAGTTTTGTATAAATCAATACTATGATACTTTAAATAAAGTTCTAAAAATAATAAATAATTATTTTATAAATTATGAATCTTTTTGTGATATGGAAGTATTTGACAATAATATGAATAATATAAGAACTTCTCTTTTTTCTAGAATAGTGTTTATAAATAATAAAGTTTTAACAAATTTATATACAGCGGCAAAAGAAAATCCAACTTTATTAAAAGGTGTTTTTGATTATGATAACTATAAAAAAGATAATTCCGAAGAATTAGGAAGAAATTTAGATAATAATTTTCGAAAAAGTGAAATGGATTTATCTGTAGGAGACGAACCAGAAAAAATTAAGAAATTAACACAAGAAGAAGCAACTTTAATAAAATCCTTATTTTATTTTTGTAATAAATATGATAAAATTAAATATATAAAACATAAAATTAGTTATTTACAACAAATTAAAAATTTAATAGATATAGAACCAAAAAAATATAAGCCTAATAAGCATATAATGAAAAAAGCCGATTTATTAACTACAGTAAGAGTAAATAATATAATGAATGATAATCAAAATTTAGAAGATAATTTACGTTACAGCTATCAAAGTGATAATTATAAAACTGAATTTAAAGATATATTAATTGAATTATATAAAAAAAGAAATGAAATATTAGCAGCCTATATAGATATTAATAATATTAATAATGAATTAATTTCTGATATAAAACAACAAAAAGATAGAAATTCAAATAATGATGAAATTCTTGGATACAATATTGATAAAAGATTCAATATTGTTGTAAAATTATTAATGGAATATGAAATTGATAATATATTAGGTAAATTATTATATTTAGATATAAATAAAAATTCTATTTATTTTGATTATAATATTTTAAAAAATTTAAAAATTGTACAAAGTACTTTTAAAGAAATTGATATATTAATTAAAAAAATAAGAATTGATTATGATAGAAGAGGAGATAATTATTTACAAATTATAAAAGATAATAATAATAATATGATAAGAAAAATAAATGATAATAATTCAAATTATAATAAAGAATGTTTCCAAAGAATCAATTTATGTTTAAGTAAAATGAGTCAAAATTTTCTCAATTTTTTAAATATTAATTCAAATAGTTTAATAAATTATGAAGATATGCCAAAACTTAGTCAAATGTTATATAAAGAAAATGAAAATTTTTATAAAAAAATTGGTTTTGATAAAACTTTTGAAAATTTAATTAGAACAATTGATTGTTTTTATGATTTTAATAATAATCCTATGATAAAATTAAAATATTGTCAAGAAATTTTGAGAATATTTATAGAAGTTCAAAATATTTATAAAAATTTCAAAGAAATTATACCAGAATATTTTGAATTATATTATAATATGATTATGAAATCACTTCATTCAATATCTTTATATAGAATAAATTTAATAGGAGAGGAAGAAGAAAAAACATTTTTGAAAATATGCTATTATAGTTGTGAATCTTTTATATTAATAATTTTTAATAGTAAAAAAACTTTTGTTGAACTTAGGCCTTTTATGGTTGATATTTTATCAAAATTAATAAAAATATATTCTCAATTAAAAAATCCAAAAAATAGAATAATATTCCAAATTTTGTATACTTATTATATTTCAAGAGTATTATTATTTATAAGTAAGGAAAATTATTTTGATGATTTTTCTTATAATTCATTTTTCCAAATAGTATATCCTGTAGATAAAATGCATGAACAAATTTTAAATTGTATGAATGAAATATCTAAAGAAGTTCCCCAAGAAGAAAGTAGTGAAGAAGAAGAAAAAACAGAGGAAGAAAATTTAGATGATAATAATAAATTAGAAGAAGAAGAAAAAGAGGAAGAAAAAAAAGAAGAAATAATCGATACTGAAAATAATAATATTAATAATGACTTTAATTATTATCATAATAATAAATATTATAATAATTTTTTAAAGAAGCAAAAAATGTTGAAAAAAATGAAAACAAATAATAAAATGGATAATATAGATAAAATTCCTCAAGATACTTATATGCCAGAAAATAATTATGAAAATGATATTTTATGGGAAAGTGAAGAAGAAAAAGAAAAATTAGCTTTTTATTTAAATTATTTTTCAATTTATGTATTATATCTACATGATAGAAATTCTATTAAAAAAATAAGAAACAATATAAATAAAGAAAATAATATAAGTTTAATAGAATATGATTTTAAAAATTTATATACAAAAATTCAAAAATTATTAGATGATTCTATAAGTTTAACAAGGCCCTATTCAGAACAAGAAATTAAAAATCAAATTGAGCAATTATCTCAAAATAATAATAACTTATCAAATAAAATAAAATATAATCTAAATAAATTAAGAATGTCAGTTTTAAATAATCAAGAATCAAATAATCTTAAATTAAAGAATAATTTTCAATTTGAATCAGTCTTAATTGAATCAATAATATTATATAAATATAGAACCAAGGTACAAAATGTAGAAATTCCTGTGAAAAATTATAAATTAAAAAATAAAATAAAAGAAACTAATTTATCAAATGATATAGCAGAAGGTGAAAAAACTTCTTCTATTAGTAATAATATGAGTAGATCTAGAATAATTAATTTTTATTATTATGATGATGAATATCTTGATTTAATTTTCTTAGAGAAAATATGTAATGATATACATATAAGTGATAATATAAATTATTATTGCATAAATAATAATTATGATTATAATGATGATAATATTTATGAAGATTTATTGAAAAAAATATTATCAATGAAAAAAGAATTTAAATTAATTACATCATATTATAAAGGAGAATATGACAAATTACATGATCAATATATAAATAATGATATGGAAGAGTTTATTCTTTTATTAAAAACACGTTTTACAAATAATGATTTTAATCATATATATTCAATGAAAAATTTCTTATATAAAAGAATGAATGAAATATATTCAGAAGATTTATATAATTCAGAATTTCATAATAATAGTAAAAAATTATCATTTATTGAAGAATTTAAATCTTATGAAGATACCCAATTTCCACAAGATTTTATAGAATATCATAAAAAAGAAAATGATAATAAAGAAAAAGATAAAATTTCAGAAACTAATTCTAGAATAAAAGAAATAGAAGATGCAGAAGAAGTAGAAGACATTTTATTTCAAAATATTGATTTAGATGAATATTTACAATCATTAGTATATATTTATCCTAAATATTCAAAAAAAACTTGTATTTTATATTATAAAACTGGATTTAGACTGTTAGCAAATGCATGTAGAAAAGATAAGTTAAAAAATGAAGATAATAGTCTAAAAAATTCAAATTTATATCAAGATAATAAGCAACATTCTATTGAAGAAAAAATTAATCCATGTGATTCGGTTATTAATGGATTAATTTTAATTTTTTCTAGAGAAGTTAATAGAATTATTATACAAGATGATGAAGTCTTTTTCACAATGATAAATAGTTTAATTTTATTTTTGAAAAAAATAAAAGGAAATAGTAATTATCTCAAAAAAAGTAATTTATTAATAAGACAATTATTCACAGAATTAGATTTTGCATTTGACCATTTATTCCAAGATTTTGAAAAAATTGTTAATTTTATGAAATCAGCAGAAAATCAAAAATTAAAAGATAAATATAGGAGAAATGAGGCAAATTTAAAAGTTATAATATTTTTCATAACTACACTTTTAAGTTTACAAAAAGAAGGAGATAATAATTTATTAACTAGAAATATAATTGAATTAATTCAGAATTTTACTGGACAAATAATAAAATTAGTTTTAATATTAATAGAAATAGGAAAAGAAGATAATATGAGAACAGCTGATATTCTGATTGACTTTTTTTATTTTTTTATTGAAGGACCTGATATTAATAATCTTAATTCTTTATTTGCTTTTCGTTTTTTTAATTTAGTCACTTTTATAATAACCAAAGTTGATTATTATAAAATTTTTTGGAATAATATAAATAATGTAAGGTTGCATAATATTATGGATAATTATGCCAAAATTGAACAAAAAATATTAAAAATATTTTTTATATATTATAATGTTGCATATAATAATCAAAAAAATATTAAAGAATATTTAAGAATAAAAGAATGGTATGCTAAAAATTATGAATATATTAAAATTAAATTAAAAAAATTATATTTTTTTTCAAAGACAGAAATGGAAAAAAGAACATTTGATATTGATAATGCATTAATATATAAAAAAAAGCATGACTCATATACTGATGAAGAATTATTCCAAAGGGCAGGAATACCAAATAGATACAATTATAAATTATCTTTAGAAGAGAAATTAAATCAATTATTAGAACAAGATAATTATAATGAAATACAAAATAATATAAATTATTTTAATAATGGTTATTATAATTATAATGAATATTATCCAAATGAATTAAATGAATTAATAAATAATAATCAAGAAAATGATATTGATCCAGCATTATATGAAGATATAACTTATAAAAGAAATAAAGCAAATTATTGTTTAATAAAATTTGATTTAATATTAATTTATTATACATTAAATGTATATTATAAAGATATTATAAATGAAGAATATTTAGAAATAAACACACCAACTGATAGTTATATTCAAAATTTTCTTTTATTTTTTAAAAAATTATTTATTTTTATAGTGAATGTATTATTATGTATACCTGATTTTATTAGATATTTATATCGTCATGTAAGTGAAAAAGCTAAAGCCAAAGTTGAATTATTACAAGAATTAAACAAAATTGATGAAGATTGTTTAACAATTAAAGAAAAAGATATGTTTTTAGATTTAAGTGAAAAAATAAAATGTGTAGAAATTTCTATTGATCAAATTCTATATAAAATTTATTTTCCTATAATAAATAAAGCAAAAAAAATAGAAGAAAATACAGAATATTATTTATATGTAGAAAATGAAAATTTACATAATTATATTTCTTATATAATAAGTAATTATGATAAAATACATATAAGTGTAACAAAAAATTTTTATTTTGATAAATTATCAGAAATTCCTATAGTTAATTTAATTTTTAAAAATATTCATTTGTTTGGAATAATATTAATGATTATTGGAATAATAACAAATTTAATTATTTTATTATCTTATAGTATTTTTACAAATGATGCTTATTGTGATTGCGACGGTAACATTTCATGTCAAACAGATAAAAGGAGATTATATTGTCCAAGATTTTTTTACAGAAATAATAGTAATTATGTAATAATAAGAAGAGTTTTAAAAGTATTTGGATTATTTCAATTTATTTTTCAATCAATGGTAATTTTTGATTTTATTTGTAGGAATTTTTCTATTAATTGGACATTATCAAAAAATAATTTAAAAATTAAAAAAGCAAAAAATGTAAGTCAAAATACTAACATAAATGAGTCATTATTAGAAAAAAATAGAGAAAGAATAGATAATAATAATATAGATAGGGATTGGCCAGAAAATTATATGAATGATGGAATAAATTATCAATATAATTATATAGATGGGTCTTCACCAGAAAATAATTTTAGAAATATAAAAATGATTGAACAAAATAATGATGTAATTATAACAAAATGTGAATATATTAAAATAGTATTAAAAACAATATGGAGTATATTTACATTCCAATTTATTTATTATGTATTATATATAATATTTGTTTTATTAGGATATTTTAATCATCCATTTTTTTATGGTTTTACTCTTTTAGAAATAGTTAATAGAGTTGAATTAATGTCATCAGTATTAAAATCATTATATGTCCCAAAATTATATTTATTAATAAATTTATTAATGTTTATTATGTTGGAATATTTTTTTTCATTTTTTGCATTATCTTTTTTTACTAGCCATTTTCCAAATATAAATGATACAAAAAATTTTTTACAGACATTTATGAGAATGTTAGACCAAACATTTAAACAAGATGGAGGAATAGGAACATATTTAGATCAATCATTAGATCCTGATTATGTTCAATATACCCCAATGGCATATGCCGGTCCCAGATTTTGGTTTGATTTTTTATTTTATTTTTTTACTATTTTATTAATATTCCAAATGTTTACTTCTATAATTTTTGATTATTTTATGAATACAAGAAAAAATAAAGAATATTTTGCAAAAAAATCTAAAACTGAATGCTTAATATGTGGTCTAGAAAGAGAAAATTTAGAAAAAATATATTTAAATGCTAAAAATGCTTTTCAAAAACATACTTATTATTGTCATAATATAAGAAATTATATTAATTATTTATTTTATATACAATCTTTGAGTTATAGAGATCCTATTATTGAAGAAAATGTTTGGAATTATCATTTAGAAAATAAAAATTCATATTTGCCAGATAAAACTTGTTTCCAATTGAAAGAAAAAAATGTTTTGAAAGCTATTAAAGCAAAAAATATTAAAGAAGAAAAATTTAAATAATAATAATAATTTTTTTTAGTAATTAATTTAACTCAATTTATTTTATTAATTTATAAATAATTTTTTTAAAATTAATAAATAATTGAATAATTTATTAATTATAATTAAAATATCATGGGGATTGGGGATTGGGGATTGGG
>JAJJLB010019130.1:0-10127 GCA_023806845.1 Diplodinium flabellum
GCAAAATTTAGAATAAATAAATTTTATAAATAAATATATAAATGTTTAAAAAATATTTAATATTTATTTGTTATAAAATTTAAATTATAAATCAATGTTTCATTACATTTATAAAAATATATTTTTTGAGTTAATCCTATATAAAAATATTAGTTTTTAAGAATAATATAAAATTTATTATTGTTTTTAATTCAATAATTAATTTTATAATTAATAAAAGGAATAAAATGTGAATTAAATAAAAATAATATTTTTATTTTACCCTCTATAGAATGATTAAAGAAAAAATATAGATATTAATTATAAAGTTTAATAATATGCCATATAATAATATTTATTTTTTTTCATTTTTGGATATTTTATAATAGTTAATTATTAATTATATTAAATTAAAGATGAAGCTTTGAATCTTTAATATTTAGTATGATTATAGTTATATCATCAATGATCTTAATTTATCCATCTCTCTAGTAACATAAAGCTCGGAAAGGAAAATATTAGTTAATTCTGCACAAATTGTTATCGTAAAAAAATGAAGATATTTTTCATAAAATATTTTTTTAATTTTATGAAAAAAATTAATTTTATTATAATTATTTTAATTATTTTATTATAATTATTTTATTGTAATATATTTTTTTTTATAAAAATTTATTCTATAAAATAAATAATTTATATTAATTTAAGAAAAGTTATCAAATTTTTCGATTTCAATATATATAAAAAAGTCATTATTATTTAAATAAATTTATTATTATAATTATAAATTATTAAAATAGTCAGTAATTTAAATTAAAAAAAGAATATATTACTATTTATATATAAGATATTTTATAAACATTTTTTATTTGATTTGTATTATTAGTTAATTATTTTTTGACGGTTAGTGAAACATAATTATTATTATTATTATTATAGGATTTTTGATTTAATTGCTTATTTGATTCATTTTCAAATCCTGAAGAATTTTTACTACTTAATGAATTAATTCCATTATTGAAATTTATATTATTTTTTTTATAAGTTAATTTACTAAATAAGGTTTTATCACTATGGATAGATTGCTCTCCAATTAATGTATTTGAATAACTTGATTTTTCAATCAATTCTTCTCTTGTATTAATATTACTATAAATAAAATCAGGACTTTGTTTTTCATCAGATGAATACATTATTTGACTTTTATTAAACATATGATATAAAATATCATATAAACCAGTTACAACAGTGGAATATTCATTTCTTATAGGAAAACCTTTTATTTTATTAGAATTTAATTTAAAAGCCAAAATAAATTTATCATCAATATAATGAACACTAATTTCAACAACTAATTTTAAATCTAATTTAAATATTATTTTTTGCATATTATAAATGACATACATGTTTTTATCAGTTAAAATTGCACTACTTAATTTTCTAGGGGAATCAGGACATATAAAATCTTCAGCAAAAAGAATATTATTTGTATCAATTTTTTCTAATTGATATAAAGATTCTCTGGCTTCTGCTTTATTTTCTTCATAAGGTAATAATTTTTTATCTCCTTCAACAATAACTCTTGGATGTCTAAACCTTGTAGTTTTTAATCTTCTTTTTCCAGTTAAAACATAACAAGAATTTTTACATCCAGCCATTATACATGTTATTAATTTAAGTATTGCAGCAAAAGGACTGATAGCAAGTCTAATTAATCCTGTACCAAAACCTTTACAAAATCCAGAAGCCCCCTGAGTGCTTGCTTTTTTGCAGGGTTCAACACAGATACTATATATCCCTTTCCCTAATTCTTTTCCAAAACCTAAAAATCCTTCTCCAAATCCACTTAATATATTAGAGGGTTCATTTTCATCTTCAATTGACATACTTTCTCTATCAGTGCCACTTATTGTCTGAGTTGCAGCATATAAAGTCCCTGTAATTCTTTGCATAAAATCAAAAATTCCTCCGAAAACTCCAGAAATTAGTCCTCCTACTCCCCTAGCAACTCCCTTTCCAAATTCTTTTGGCCCATATTTGAATCCTTTTCTCGGTTCATTTACAAAATCATAAAATCCCCCTCCTACATTCCTTACTAATTTTACTGGATTTCCAATAATATCTAAACTTCCTAAAACTTTATATATTTGGGTTATTCCTTGGGTAATATAACTATTTATAATTTTCATAGATATATCAGCCCAACTCAAATAAACGTTTTCTATTATTTGTTCTTTAAAGTTTAAAGGGCAATCGGTTATTCTTCCTAATGTATTGCCTATAGTTCCTATTATTCTTTTAGCTGTTTTTGGAAGGCCTAAAGGTATACTACTTAAATCTAATCTTAATGTTAAATTCAATTTTAATGCTCCTATTAATAGGTAATATATTAATTGCATTATGGAATTTTCATTTTCATTCATTAATTTTTTTATTGGTATATGTATTTCTATATCTAATAAGGGCTCTTTATTATCTTTTATTTCAGTTTTTTGTAAAAAATCAAAAGCATTTAACATTTCCATTGATAATTTTAATAAATTCATTAGAGCATATTGTTCAACTTTTATATCAAATTCTTGTAAAATAAAATCAATTTGATCATATGCAGTAAATTGCTCTTCTTTAAAATGATTTATTTTTGTTGTCATTGTAACAAGAATAGATACAAAAGGAACTAAAGTAACATTTTCATCTTTAGCCTTTTTTCTTACTTCAGCTTCTATTGATGGTACAATTTGATTTTTTGGACATAAAATTGTTTTTAAAGAATCATTTAAACAATAATCAATTTGAAAATTATCTATATATACAACTAAATTTATTGTCGATTCACTTTGAGCACCACCATTAGTTATTAAAACATTTGATATAAATTTAACATTCATATTATATAATGATATATAAAATAATTCTTGGGGAGAATTATCTATTATACTTATACCAAAACCTCTTATAAAAATATCATAATAACTTGATTGTGGACGTGATTTATTTTTAAAATATAATCTAAGTTCATCTATTTCTAATTTTGTTAACATTTCTTTTTCTTTTATAATAAATATCCTTGTTGCTGTTTTATTTTTAGATGATACTGAATATAATAATGTAGTTGCACGCTCATTTATTTTCAATGCTTCTTCTTTAAATATACTATAATTAAATTTCTTTTTTTTTCCATATATTTCAAAAAATACTTCATCTTTATGTTTATTAGAATTTTCCCATACAAAAGGAAATGCATTTTGTTTCGTTTTATTATTGTTTATTATTATACCACTTGTTCCTTCTTCATAAACTCTTAATGAAGTATTCGTTAAATTTAATATCTCTAAATAAGGAACATTTGGATGTGATAATAATATATATACAGTCCCTTTATCATATGATTGATTTATTACCCTTATTAATATATAATATTCATTACCATCATAACTAAATATTTTCATCTCTTGATTAAACATGGAAGAATTATTATTTATTTTAATTTTCAAATCAACATCTAATTCATTTTCTAAATTAAATATACCACTATAATTTATTTGATTGGTAAAATCATCTTTTATTCCTATTCTAAAATCTTTTTGAGCATTTTCATACATTAACCCATGATAATCTTTTGATTTTAATGGATATATATTATTATATCCTTCTTGTTTATATATTATATCAAATCCTAAATTGTTTATAATAATATATTTTGGTTCAAAAATCACAATTACTGAAAAATCATAAATATCACTTCCACTTAGCAAACATGCTATTTCATTTGTAGTTTTAAAAATACCGCCATCTCCCTTATATTGGCTTTTTTCCAACATTCCAGGAGAAACTGCATAATTTGATGTATTTAATTTTATTGTCCCTTCTACTCCTATTGTATTTATATTAAAAGAATCACTCCATGGGGAACTTTCATCTTTTATTGAACAATTTGGCTCATATTCTGGCAAGGATAATAAATTAATGCTTGATGGCTGTAATTCTAAAATTTTTTGCTCAATATTTTTAAGTCCTTTTAATCCTTTTTTTGTGCATGGACATAGCCAAATTTTTTTTGTTAAACGATTATTAATTATATAATCAAAAAAGAATGTATATTCATATGAATTAATAGAATAGTCTATTAAATCACAATAAAATTTTTGAGGATTTGGAATTGTTAATTTAATAGGATTTCTAAATATATGACATTTAATATTATTGGTTGAAGAATCTGAAAATAAATCTATATATATATTTTCTTCATTTAATATAAAAGAATTTGAAGTATAAATACTATTATTATATTCCATTGCTATTTTCATATCACTATTATTTTCATTGTATAAACATTCTTTTCCTAATGTTTCTATTATTTTATTTCCTTCAGAACAAGAAAGATTTATTGTAAATGGAATTTTATTTACAATTGTGATTAAAGACCTTATATAGATAATATATTCATAATTTTTAATTGGCATTTGAATACCTTTTGGATTTAAATCTAAAACAGAATTATTTGGATCAGTTATAATATTATTTTCATTTTGATTATTAATTTGAACCATATCATTTTTTTTAAAGTCTTTTGATTGTAATATAAAATAATCAAAATTAATATATTTTCTTAATCCTTTATCATTAATAATTAAATATTTACTATCTTTTCTATTATCAAATTCAGATTTTTTAATATCTACCATTTTTATAAATGTTGGATTATTTGCATCTGGAAAAGACTTTTGTACTTTATCTTTCTGATTATTTCTTTCTTTTATCATTTCCTTATCAATAACAGGATCAACTATAAAATCTAAAATATTTCCACAAATTTGTGTATATTGCTCATTTTGTGATACTTTAATTGAAATCGAAGATTCAGGATAATCAGTCATCATCCAAGTTAATGGAATATATTCACTTTTTCCTTTTTGTATAATAATATAATTATCCTTTATATTATTTGTATTAATAGATAAAAAAATAGTATCAAATAAAGTATCATTAAAAAATGAAAGAGACGAACAAAATATAACAGTATTAGTAATTCCTGAAGATTCAACTTTAATGTTAAAATATATTTGATATATTTTACCTTCATTATTTTGTACATTTACTCTATATTGTTTATAATTATTTCTTTGGAAATTAATATGTTCAATTGGTAAAGATTCTCTTATTGATACACTAAATGTTGTTTTTTGATATGGATTTTTATATCTATCATGCCCTCTTGCTTTATATAATTTTATTCTAGTAAAATTAAATGTTTCATCATTTTGTTTCATATTTATTTTATAATTAGGATTATCATCAAAATAGAATATTAAATCTAATCCTGTTTTATTGATAAATTTTAAAACTATTTCTTCTTCCAATTCTCTTTTTATATCTTTTTTTACATTATCTATGAGCATTGGAGCATAAACATTTATATATTTTTCTTTTTCCCATATTTTTTCATCTTGCATAAATGTTAATAAAAATTTATTTAAAGCAATTACACCATCTGTTGATAAATTAAAATTAATAATATCATTAGTTGTTATATATCCTTTACTTTTACAAAATGGTGCTACTTGTAACATAGTAACTCCCATATTAAATCTTTCTAATAAAGGTTCAAAATCATTAATTGTTAAATTAAAATAATTTGCATCCATAGAAAATAAAATATCTAAATATAAAGCTAATTCATTTAAATTAAATTTTGTTTTTGGTAAAATTTCAGCTGTTAGGATTTCATATAAAGCTAAAGACATATTATCTTTATCTTTTATTCTTGAATTTGTTTTCATATTAATTATTAATTTTGTTAAATTTACTTCTAATATTATTGTTTTTGATTCTATAGTATTATCAAACAAAATTAAACTTATTTTATCTATTTTACATACAATTTTCATATGTGAATTAAATCTATTAGTATTAATAAATAGTATCTTATTTTTTTCTTTTTCTTTAGCTTCGACCATTTTTTTTTTTAATATTGTTTTTATTATATTTCTTATAATAATTCTTCTGAATATTTTTTTTATTTTATATTTTTTTCTTTTTGGAATAATAACAACACCATTTTGTACATTTTCTGGTCTAATAAAAGGAATATATTTTTCTTCCAATTTGGATAAAAATCCTAAAGCTTCAGTAGAAAAACTCATTAATTTTCTAACTTGTCTCATTCCAAAAGTTAGAATAAGTGGCTCCATTTCAACATCTATATTCATTATAGATTGTTCAACATGAGGAACAATATATGATTCTATATTACATTTAAATCTAAAATTAGATACAAGCCTTTCAGATGCTAAATTATGTGTAAATTGGTTTGCTTCTGGTAAGTAATATATCATATCAAATTCACATTGGGATAAAGATATATGCATATAAGATGTTCTTGTTTCATATATTTGAGCTAATAATACTCTTGATGGAAATGAAACTATTTCATCATAAACATTAGATGAATCCATTGTAAAAGTTAAATCAAAATACATTGATAATAAAGGCTCTTCTATATTATTTGGATTTATTGGCAATTTAAACATTGTATTATTCATATTAAAAATTATACGCATTTTACTTCTAATTCTTTCTGAGGTAACAAAAACTTTTTTGCCTTTTTCTGAAGATTCAATATCAGAAAAATATGCAATATAATCATCTAAATTTTTCCTTTTATGTTTTTTTTTTATATAATCTTTAGCTTCTTCGATTGTATATATTTTTGTAATATAATTTTTTAATCTAACCATATATTCTTGATTTATTTCTTTTTCTATTAATTCTTCATTTTTTAATTTTTTTTCTTTTTTAGAACCATATTCTAATATTTTTTTTTGTAAATTTTGTTGTAAAATAAATCTTTCACTTTCAACATTAAACATTGTTGTTGAAAACTTTTCTAAATAATACATACCAAATTGATATAGTCTAAGTAAAGAATCTAATGATATTATTATGTGTAGATCATTCATATTAATGGTAATATCCATTTCTTCACCTAACATTAACATTTTTAAATCTATAAAACAATATTTTATTTGATTATTTTTATTATTATAAATTCCCATTTGACCTTCTTTTGCTGATTCTATTAAACATATATAATTTTTTAAATATGGGTCTTTTCTTTCATCTTTATCTACATCTCTTAAAATTATATGTTTTATTAATAAATATATAAGCATTATACCATTTAACATTATATCTACTTCAACTTTTATTAAATCAATATTAAATTCTAAATAATTTTCTATAGTTAAATCTGAAAATATTTTTCGAATTGTAAATTCCGTTTTACCGATGATAAAATTTACTAAAATTGCTTTTTTTCCTTTTTTGGCTTTTGAAATTTCATAATTTGCTATACTATGATCTGACATACTAAATGATTTTATTACTTTTTCATATACTATTTTTGATCTTTTTATTTTTTCATTTAATCTTTTTTTTTTCATTTCTTCTTGTCTTTTTTTTATTTTTTCTTCTTTTTCTTTTTCTTCTTCTTTTTTTTCTTTTTCTGTTAATTTTAACATTTTTATTTTTTCAGCTTTTGATTCCATTTCTCTTCTACGCCTTCTTTCTTCTACTTTTAATAAATCCATTTCATATTTAAGCTTATTTCCTTCTGCAGTAATATTTCCAAGTAATTCAATTAGTAATAAAATTTGGAATTCATTTAATTGAAATTTTAATTCAGGAATTAATAAATTTATAACCATATTATTATATAAAGGATTTTTTGGTTGTATTAATAATTTGCATTCTATTGAAAAATCAAAATTATTTAAAAGAAGAGTTTCTTTTCCCATATAATTATTTTTTTCGATACAATTTTCTACTGTAGCCATTCTTATTCCTAATAGTCCAATTCTATAAATATCATATAAAAGATTTTCATCTTTTTCTTGTTCATAATTTATTTTTTTATCAACTCTAGGAGGCAAAATACTCTTTAATTGCAAAGAGCCTAAAGATAGTAATATACATTGTGTATTATTAAAATCAAAAACATCTATTGGTATTATTATAATCGGGCAAACAAAGGATATATCTAAATATAAATTAGTATGAGTAAAATTCCCTTCTATTACTCTTTCTTGATAACCTTCTTGAATATAATTATATACTGAGCCTTTTGCATATGAAGAAACTTCTTCTAAATCTATCGTTGTAGCTAATACTTCCATTATTTGATATTGTATATATTGTAAGGTATATACATCTGCTATAATATATACTTGTCTTTCTGACCATATTTTTACTCTCATATCAGATTTTTTTAATTTTGGATTCATTTCAAAAATAATACATAATATTTTGCCTTCTATTGTCAAATCACCAAAAAATATTTTGTTATAATTTGGATTTTTTATTTTTTCTTGAGCTACAATTATATTATCTAATGATATAAGGGCAATTAAGCCTACTTTTTGCATTTTAAATTCAACTCCAAAACGCTGTATATCAAATGATAATAATTTATCTTTGAGTTCCCAAGTTCTTTTTTCATCTTCTTTTTCTTTTTTAATAACAGTTTCATAAATAGTAAATGAAATAATTAAAATATCTACTAAAGCATAAATTTTAACATAATTATCATCTAAATCTTTGAATTCATCAGGTTCTAATTCTTGTATATTTATCAATTCTTCTTCTTTTCCTTTATTAAATTCCTCTTCCATTTTCATTATTTTAGTTTTTTCTTCATTTAATTTATTTATTATTTCTTCTTTTCTACCCCATAATCTTCTTTCTTCTTTTTCTATTTTTTTTGTTAAATCATTTATTTTATTTAAAAAATCTAATTTTTGTAAAGCTTTATTTCTCATTTCTGAAATTTGTTCATAATTTAAATGATCTTCTATTTGCTCTAATGCTATTGGATATTCAATATTTTCTTTATTTAAATATTTTTTTTGGAAATAAGATAAATATCCTTCTATATAACTTCTTTTTTCATTTTGTGTTAATTCTTTATTATAATATCCTTTTTGGATACCTTTTTGATAAAGTGCATTTAAATTTAAATATGCCATTACTTTTAATAAAGTTCTTATTTGTTTAAGGGAAATACCTAATAATATCTGGTTAAAAGTAACTCTTGCTGAATATTTTGGTTCTCTGTTATTAACATTATCATTAAGTGCAATTTTTACTGATAAATCTAATTGATGTAACAAATATTGATGTGAATTAAATTTCCTTGAATGTACATATATTTCACTCATACAATATGTATAAAAAGACATTTGTTCTTTTAAGTAATTTCTTAATTCAACTTTTTCTTTTATTTTTTGAGTTACTTTATCTGATATTAATTTTTCAAAATCTAATTCTTCTTTTGTATCAAAACAATCCATATATATAGAAAAATTATCAATAGCTATCACTTTAAAATTCATTTCTTCATATGGTATAACTTCATCTATATTTTTTGGAATTTTAAAATCATCTCTAGTTGAACGTATATTTACACTATCTAAAATTATTCCTATGGAATAAGGTATTTCAGGATATGAAATTTCATCATCTAATTTAAATACAACATCATTTATCTCTACTAATAAATTATTTATTATTTTTTGCACAAGACCAGGAGATTGTTTTTCATTTTTACTTTTTTTCCTTTCATTTTCTTCGTTTTGTCTTTTTACATTTTCAACTTGGGATAAAAGTTGTTCTGCTTTTAATAATTGGGCTTTTTTAAATTCTTCCATGTTTTTTATTTCTTCTTCTTCATTTAATTTGTTTATATTTTTTAATCTTGCATGAAAAAATATTTTATCTATAAATACTTTTATAGTATTATCATAAAAAAAAGGCATTTGAAGAGATATTTGTAGAGAGCCTACATATCCATGAACTACTTCAACAAATGGTAAATTCAAATTTTGAAATATTTCATCTTTTATTTTAAGATTATTTAATTCTATTTCTCCCGAAAATAATGATACATTAGTTTTAGATGTGTCTATTTCCACTATACTTGACAAAAAATTTTCAAATATAAAATTTAAAAGACTACTTGTCATTTTATTTTATTTATAGAATTTTTTTAAAACTGTTTAAAATTTCAAATTTATTTTAAAATAAATATATTTTAAATTTTAAAATAATTGGTATTTTTTTAACAGAGTATATGGGGATTGGGGATTGGGGAT
>JAJJLB010019131.1:0-10055 GCA_023806845.1 Diplodinium flabellum
ATCCCCAATCCCCAATCCCCAATCCCCAATTTAAAATAACTCCTTTAATTTTAACATAAAAAGACTAAATTAAATTAGGTATTTATTAATAATATATTTATAATATTTTAATGGAAGTAACTACAAATGAACAAAATGAAGAAAATATAATTTCAGAAATAACTTCTTTTTATGCATTTACTGAAAAAGGAGAAAAACTCGAAATAAAAATGTATTTAAGTAGCCATGAAAATTTAATTTTTCAAAATTTATATAAAGAAGGAATAATTATAAAAGAATATAAAAAATATTAACTATTGATGAATTAAAAAATAAAGAAAAATTTAATAAATTATTTTTAATATGTGATAATATTAATGAAATAAAAACACTTATAAATGATTATATAAAAAATGCAAATTCAAAAGATGAAGAAAGTATTATAGCAATAAAAGGAAAAAAAAAATATTAATTAAAATTCCAACATTAATCAGTAAAATAACAGAAATAAATTTTATATTAGAAGAAAAAGATAGAAATATTGATGAAATAATTACTAATTTAGAAAAAAACATAAATAAATTAATTTTTGAAAATGACAAAAATAAAAAAGAATTTGAATTAAAATTAAATGAAGCTAATAATAAAATAAAAGAAATTGAAAATAAATTGCAAAAAACAGCGGGATTTCCAGATTATAAAAAATCTTTTTTAATAAAAACAGATTATCAAATAAAGCAAAATGGTTTTATATTATTTAGTGGTACAAGAGCCGGTGAAAGTAAATATGGATATATAAATAAACTTTGTGTATTCACATATGGACATGTTGGTAATATGTATAATGGAAGTAATATATGTATTTATCCTGTTTCTATAGGAGATGTTATTACTTTTACTTATGGTATTGATACTTACTTTATACCAGAAAGAAAATAATTTTCATCATCAAATAGTTAACATCCTAATTCAGTATAGCCAATAAATAATTAAGCAAATAAGAATTTTTCATTTTGGTTATTTTTACTATATAATGGGATTTAAGAATTTAGATCTATCTCCATTCCCAAATAAATTTTGGGAATTATAATTATAAGGATGGAGATTAAAATTTCAGGAAAACTTGAATTTCATCAAAGTTTCACTGGCAAGGCCATATGCTTCATTAAGTTTTCAAAAATTCATCAAGGTTTACAATCTTATCTCATAAGAATTTCTGATGTTTTAATGGAATTTCATCATTATTAAATTTTCTCTAAATTTAGACATTATTAAATACATTTCAAGCTCAATTTAGTTATTTTCCTATAATTATAAATAATGGATTATCATAATTTACAATATCATTAAATTTTTTCTGTTTATAATTTTATGATTTTCAATTAATTAAAATAAAAGATCTATATGATAATTATTTTATTTGATTGTATAATAAGATATATTTGAAGATATAATTTATTCATCTATAATATATATAAAAATATATTTGAATTTTTAGGAATAGTTAATTTACTATAATTCCACAAATTATTTATTTAGACATTCATTTAATTATTCAAACATTCTAGTATTTTCAAAATATCTTTTATTAACTTCATTTATCAATTTTAATTTTTTTAATTTTTCTTTATCAATTTTATTGTTAATAATATTACCTGAAGATTTTTTTTTAATAATATTTATTCTATTTTGTAATAATATTTCCTCTTCTTCTTTAGGCATTTTTATTATTTCTTCTTCTCTATAAGTTGTGTCTTCTTTTAAAAATTCATTATCTTTACATATTTTACATGAAATTTTTCCATTTACAAATATTGTACAATCATAATGGTACTTATGTCCACAATTAAAAAAAACAAGTGATTTTTTTTCATTTTCTTTAAAAACACTTCCACATAAATCACATTGTTCTAAATAAAATTGTTTTCCTTTTAATATCATATTTCTATATGATTTATTTGAAGTTGAAATATCTTCTTTTAATATTGATTCAGCTGATTTTAATATATTATTAAAAGACATACCACTAAAAACTAATTTTTGTAAACGTGATTTAAATTCTTTTAAATCAAAAGATTTTCCTTGAATATCAGATAAAAGATTTAATACAGTATTTAAATTAAAAAATAAATTCATTTTTTCTATTATTTCACCTATATTGTCTTCAATAGCTTTTACTAATTTATCACCTATTTTTATTTTTAATTTTTTACTGTTAATCTTATCTTTTGTATCTTTTAATAATTCATAAAACATTTTCAACAAAGAAGACCAAATTTTAATACCTTCTTGTTTAGATAATATTTCGCTAGCATTTTCGCATATTTCAATACCAATTTTTAATATTTTATTTTGTTTTCTAGTTAATTTTCTTTTTTTATACAATATATCATCTTTTTTTTGCTTATTTTTATTTTCTTCATCATCATCATCACTATTTTGGCTTTCCAAATCAAAATCATTATCATCTGAATAAGAATTATCTTCTTCAATATTATTTATTATTTTATTTTGATTATGTTTTTTGGCTTCTTCTAATTTTATTATTTCTTCATAATTATCATTTAAAAAATTTGTAAATTTATAAAATTCTTCTTTTGTATATATATTAACAAGTTCTATAGCTTTACTAATATTTCCATTTTTTCTTTGTAGATAAATACAGGCATCCAAAATATTATTTTCTGTACATTTTGTAAGACAGTAATCAACTGGATAAAAATATCTTCTTTTTAGATTAGGTAAAATTTGGTCAAAATATTTTAATTCACATAATAAATCAATATGTAATTTTAATATTTCTATATATTCTTTAGCTATGGGATCAGATTGGGTAATTTCATCTTCTCTATATTTATATAATATTTCTTCTAGATATTGTAGTTTATTTATTTTATTATTTATTTGGAATAATATTAATACATGATTACCTTCAAATAAATTATCTGTTAATTCAATTAATTTATCTATTGACAAAGAAGATATTTCAGTTACTCTTGATAATATATCATTTTTAAATTTTACATATTTTTTTTGATCTTCTTTTAATTTAGATAATTGTCCATAAATATAATCATATAGAATAATTATTTGCTCTTCTCCTTTACATTCATTTAAATAAATATCTAAACATTTAGTATAATTTTCTGTTTTTTGAGATAAATATATTTTTACTTTTGTTAATTCTGTTTTTTCTACCTTTTTTAAAAGTTCTTCTAAATCATCATTTGAAAAAATTTTATAATTATTTTCAATTGCAGCTATTATTATATTGGATAAATTCATAAAATACATTTTATCTTTATATCTATTTAAATGCATACAATATCTATCATATTTATCTTTTAATTCTGTGTATTTTATATAATCATCACCTTTTTGTTCAACTATTTCTTTCTCCATTTGTTCTTCAAGTTTCATATTTTCCTTATAATTAATAACATGATATAAAGCTGTTAATAAATAGTTATTTTGAGGCTCAATTTCATCTAAGATTTCTATTCTTGTTGCGATTGAACAAATGAAATCATATAAATCATCATTTACATATATATTACTATTTGTTCCTTTATCAATTCTAGATGCTTTTCTAAAAATAATTTCAATATATTTTTGTATTTTTGCTTCTTGTAATTCTTTATCTCCAATTTTAATTAATTTAAATAAATCAGAATATTCAATTTTTTCAATAATTTTAAATTTTTTCATAAAAAATTTTTTAAAAATTAAAAAAAGAGAATATGAATCAAATTCTATTAATCTTTGTAAAACTTCATCATTAATCAACCATAAAAATAATTGTTGAATTAAATTTTCATGTTTTTTTTCTTCTATAATTTTTCCACTTGGAAATTTATATCCTTCAAGACATAGATTTATATACCATAATAATAAATTTCCTAAATATTGATAACTCAAAATTAATTCATCTATTTCAGTATTATTTACCACATTTTCATAATCAAAATATTTAAGAAAAATAATATACTACTCCGTTAATTAACAATATTTGCTCAATTATTATAGATATTCTAAATAAATCTATTTTACTTACGGGAGAAGTTGTTAGAGTAGATAACGGATTCTTCTTTATTCTGTATGGGTCCAGAATTGTTGATGATTTTTGTGAAAATTTGGAATTCTTCAGAAAATATATAGACTACTCATTAATCTAATTACGAATATGAATTTGATAAACGGCAAAGAAATTTCACAACAAATCAGACAGAACCTTAAAGCAAGAGTTTCGGAACTTTCAAAAAAGACTTCAAGAGTTCCCGGCCTTGCAACAATACTTGTCGGCGAAGATCCCGCAAGTAAAGTATATGTCGGTTCAAAAATAAAAGCCTGCCAAGAGATAGGAATAAAATCTTTTCATAATCCTCTTCCCGCAACGGCAACAAAAGAAGAAATAATTGATTTAATAAAAAAATTAAATGCTAATGATGAAGTTGACGGCATTTTGCTTCAGCTTCCTTTGCCAAACGGGCAGAAAGCCGACGAGTGTATTAATGCCATCTCTCCCGATAAAGATGTTGACGGGCTTCATCCTTACAACGCAGGTATGCTTACGCTTGTAAAATCTTGGGACGATATTATTAAACAGAAGCTTCTTGTTTCTTGTACCCCGATGGGTGTAGTATATCTGTTGAAATATTCCAATATCGAAATAAAGGGTAAAAATGTTGTTGTTTTGGGCAGGTCAAATCTGGTAGGTAAGCCTGTATCGATGTTGATGTTGGCAAACAATGCTACCGTCACAATGACACATTCTGCAACGAACAATTTAAAAGAAATTACAAAGCAGGCGGATATTATAATTGCGGCAATCGGTAAAGCGAAGTTTGTTACGAAAGATTTTGTAAAAGACGGAGCAACGATTATCGATGTGGGTATCAACAGAGCCACAGACAAAAAACTGTACGGCGACGTGGATTTTGAGGATGTTAAGGATATGAACGTGAACATTACTCCCGTTCCCGGCGGAGTAGGCCCGATGACGATAACGATGCTTCTTAACAATACTTTAACTGCTTTTGAAAGACACAACAACTTATAAAAAGTTTGACTATATCGCTTTTTTAAGATATAATTAACAGATTATTCTGAAAATACTAAAAGAGGTTTTAAAATGACAAAGAGAACTTTTCAACCAAACACGGAAAGAAGAAAAAAGAAAATCGGCTTTAGAGCAAGAATGGCAACAGCCGGCGGAAGAAAGGTATTGAGTGCCAGAAGAAGAAAAGGCAGAGCAGTTCTTTCAGCATAAGATGCTTTCGAGCAGTAAAGGTTTTTCTTTTCGTTATATTGAGAAATTACACACCACTGCGGACTTTAACAGAGTGTTAAAGAACGGCAGGAAACTGAAGACTTTTTTTGTTAATATTTATGTTTTAAAAAGAAAAGATAACGACGAAATCAGAAGATTGGGTCTTGTAACATCAAAAAAAGTCGGTACTGCTGTCTGCAGAAACAGAGCAAAAAGAAGATTAAGAGAAATCTTTAGGACTAATAAACATAAGCTGACAAAAGGTTTGGATATAATATTTATATCTAAGCCGGCGATTGCGACTGTTGATTACGACAAATTGAAGAACAGTATTTTGGATTGTTTGAAAAAAACAGGGTTTTATAAAGAAGATATATAGTTTGTATGAAGCATATATTGCTTTTTCTTATCAATATATACAGGAAAATTTCACGTTTTACCCCTCCTAAATGCAGGTTCTATCCGACGTGTTCAGCCTATGCTTATGAAGCAATCGAAAGGTTCGGTGCCGTTAAGGGAAGTTATCTTGCGGTAAAAAGAATCTTAAAATGTCATCCGTTTCATGACGGCGGCTTCGACCCCGTTCCCCAAAAATAATGTACATTATACATTATACATTTTTGTTGGTGGTATAAAATTATGCAAAAAAATACATTAATGTTTGTTCTTTTTTCGGCAGGTTTTTTAATGCTGTGGTATATGTTTTTTCAGCCTACGCCTCAGCAGCAAATGTTGGCACAGCAAAATCAGCCGGAACAAAAAACAGAACAAGTAACAGAAAATTCTGCCGAAATTAAGCAGAATACAAATCAAAATTCTAAAGACTTAAATCAAAATACCGTTTCCGTACAACAGTCCGTGAAAGAGGAAGATGTTGTAGTAGAAACGGAAAAATATAAAGTTGTTTTCACCAATAAAGGTGCCGCAGTAAAGAACTGGTACATAAAAGAAAATAACGGCACTTTGGTGGATTTAGTTCTTCCGGAAGCATCTCCCGTTTTGGCAAATTTTCCGGGTTCCGTTTATGAAATAACGGAGAAGACGGAAAACAAAATAGTTTTTTCTTATACGTTTATGCAGGACTGGAAAATAACAAAAACTTTTGATTTGTCCAAAGATTATTTACATTCGGCAAACATCAAACTTGAAAAATTAAAAGAAGATACAAAACTTCCCGATATCGATTTGGATTGGGGACCCGGACTTGGTACCGATGATAAAGAATTAAAAGAAAATGTTTCGGTAACAAGAGTTTTGGGATACACGTCAACAAAACCGTCCAAACTTGAAAAAATAAAAGAACAGAACAATCCCGCACAGATATATAAGTGGACTGCAATCGATAACAGATATTTCCTTGCAGCTTTTATTCCCGACAATTCGTTAAATTTTACCAATGTCGGAATGATAAGACAGAGCAAGAAAACGGCACCTATTTATATGTTGTCGGCGAAAGTTAAACAGGAAGAACAGATACAAAATTTTTCTTTCAAATTTTATATCGGTCCTAAATCTTATTCTTATTTAAAAACTTTTGATATGGGCTTGGAAAAGACAGTCGATTTCGGTTTCTTCGGTTTCTTGGGAAGAATTGCAATGTCTGTACTTTTTGCAATCTACGGATTTACAAATAATTACGGTTGGGCAATTATCATAATGACAATCTTGATACAGATTCTTGTTTTGCCTTTAACGCTTAAAACATTTAAATCTACGGCTGCAATGAAAAAAATTCAGCCTATGATAAAAGATTTACAGACTAAATATAAAAATGATCCGAAAAGACTGCAGGTTGAAATGATGAACTTGTACCGCACACAGAAAGTTAATCCGTTCGGCGGATGTCTGCCTTTGTTTTTACAGTTGCCTATTTTCTGGGCATTGTTTACCACGTTAAGAAACGCTTATGAATTAAGATATGCACCTTGGATTTTGTGGGTAAAAGATTTGTCGGCAAGCGACTCTTTATTCTATATGGGTTCGCTGTCGTTCAACCTTTTACCGCTCATTATGGGTTTGGGAATGTTCTTACAGCAGAAGATGACTATGGCAACTTCCGATCCCACACAGAAAAAGATGATGTACATTATGCCGTTGATATTTACGCTTATGTTCTGGGGGTTCCCGTCAGGACTTGTTCTTTACTGGTTAACCAACAGCGTAGTATCAATGATAGTCCAATTTTTCGTTCTGAGAAAAAGCGAGCTGAAAAGCTGATAAGGTGATAAGCTGATAGGTTTGTTGTAAAAATTGCGAAGCAATTTTTGATAATAAATAAATTTTTCGCAAAGCGAAAAATACCGAAAACTGTTCAGCTCTTCAGCTGAGGACGCGAAGCATCCGGCTCAGCTGAGCGGACAAAGTCCGCGGCTCAGCTAAGTTTATGTGTAAATTTAATTGATTTAAAAAAATATTTAATCTTATTATCATAATTAATTTGGAGGTAAAACATGAAAGAGCTTGAAATTTCAGGTAAGAATATAGAAGAAGCAATCTCTTTGGGCTTGCAGCAACTCAACTGCACAAAAGACGATGTTGAAATAAAAATCCTCGATGAGGGAACAAAAGGTCTGTTCGGCTTAATGGGGGCAAAACCTGCAAAAGTTATGCTTATCGTAAAAGACGGTGTTGCTGTTTCCGATTCAGCAGTTTCTTCTTCTGACAGTTCCGAAAAAATTGAAAAGAAAGATGAAAGAAACAGAGATATGAGCAACGTAAATTTCGCTCTTGCCTGCAAAAATGCTCAGGAATATGTTACAAAAATTATTTCTTTAATGAATATAAAAGTTGAAAGTATCAAAGTCAGCTGCGATGATGTTTCCGTAAATGTTGAAGTCGAAAGCGACAGCGGAAGTTTGTTGATAGGTAAAGCAGGACAATGTTTAACTTCGTTGGAATATATCGTTCAGCTTATGTTAAACAATAATCCTGAAACCAGAGTAAAAGTAAATATCGATACCGGCGGATACAGACAGAAACAGCATATCAAATTAAAAAATCTTGCAGACAGAGCAATGTATTTCGTCAGAAAAACGGGAAGAAAGTATATGTTCGAGGCTATGCCCGCAAAAGACAGAAGATATATTCATACATACTTTGAAAAATTTGACGAATTTGAAACTTTCTCCGAGGGAGAAGGCAGCTTAAGAAGAGTCGGCGTAAAACTCCTCGGCCAACAAGACTGACACGCTTCGCGTGTGAAGAATGGAGGATTAGAAGATAAGAAGATTAGAGGGAAAGAGGAATTTTTTAAATAACAAAATTTGCGAAGCAAATTTTACAATTGAACTTCCAATCTTCCAATCATCCAATCTTCAAATCTTCTGGATAACAAAATGAACTTATTTCAAACAGGAAGATACTATAGCGGCACTTGCCACAGGCAGCACAAAATCCGCATTATCAATTATCAGGGTAAGCGGTGCGGAGGCAAAGCAAACAGTATCTTCCGTTTTTTTTACCAAAAACAATAAAAATATAGAACTTGCAGACAGAAAAGTTCTGCACGGCTATATTTGTGACGGCACAAAAAAAATCGATGAAGTAATTCTTTACTATATGCAGGCACCGCACACTTATACGGGCGAAGATACCGTTGAAATTTCCTGTCACGGCAATCCTTTAATCGTTGAAAAAATAACGGAACTTTTGTTTTCCAAAGGTGTCCGTCTTGCAGAAAGGGGGGAATTTACTTACCGTGCCTATATGAACGGCAAACTTGATTTGTCCGAAGCTGAAGCGGTTAACGATTTAATAAATTCTTCAAGCTCAAAAACGGCAGAACTTGCCTTGAATTCTCTTCAAGGTTCGCTTTCCTCTCAAATAAAAAATATCAAAAAAGATTTAACGGAACTTTTTGCATATTTGGAAGTTTCTCTGGATTATCCCGAAGAAGATATTGATTTTCTTTCTCGTCAGGAAAAGAAAGAAAAAATGCAGAAAATTATTTCTCAGGTTGAAAATTTAATTTCTTCTTATTCGTTAACAAAACTCGCAGCTGATGGAATAAAAATTTCCATCGTCGGCAAACCTAACGCAGGTAAATCTTCAATATTAAATTCCATACTCGGGTATCAACGCGCAATCGTTACCGATATTGCCGGTACTACCACCGACACTATCGAGGAGAAAATTGAATATAAAGGTATAGCTTTTACCATTGCAGATACTGCAGGTATCAGAAACCATACCAATAACACCATAGAAAAAATCGGTCAGGACAGGAGCAGACAGACTGTTGCTACGGCCGATATTATTTTGTGGGTTACCGACGGCAGTACGCATTTGGATGATAACGATAAACAGATTGCCGAACTTTTAAAAGATAAAAGAGATAACACAATTGTTGTAATTAACAAATCCGATTTACGGCAAAACTTATCTCTTGAAGAACTGAAAAATGTTTTCGATTTTTATTCTTATGTTAATTTTTCGACGGTTGCCAAAACCCCCGTAGAAAATATATTAAATAAAATTTATGATGTTTTAAATTTGCAAAATATCGAGCAGGAAAGTACGGTTCTGCTTAATGCCCGCCAATATAATCTTATACAAACCATTAAAGAGAATCTTCTGAAAGTCTTGTCGCTTATTGATAAAGGCGACAGCGACGAAATTGTCTCTTTTGAAACAAATAATGTTTTACTATTGCTGAATGATGTTTTGGGGATTGATACGAAGGAGGATGTGCTTCATTCAATCTTTTCCAAATTCTGTGTCGGTAAGTAATTAACCAAATATTCTTAAATCTGTAGCGAAAAAACAGCGAATTTTGGATTACAGCTTTGTATTTACCTCCCTTATGTAC
>JAJJLB010019132.1:0-10046 GCA_023806845.1 Diplodinium flabellum
TTTTACTTCTTTTACTTCTTTTTCTTCTTTTGGCTTTTCATTCTTAATTTCGTAATCTTCAATTTTATTATTAATTTTACATTCTATTTCTTTTTCTTTTTTAAGATTATTTTGTTTATCGTTTTAATTTATTTCCTCTTTTTTTTGATTTTTCTAAAAAAACCTCATATTTAAATGACTTAGGTTAAAATAAAAATAAAATAATATATCATTATATTAATGGATAATAAAACAGATAATATACAACCTGTTCAAAATCCATCACAAGAAGAATCATTTAAAGAAGGAAACAAAGAAAATGAAAATAAAGAGGAAATTAATGAAAAAGATAATGAAAATAATAATCTTGAAAAGGAAAAAGAAATAGAAGGCAAAATTAATAATAAAATTGAAGATGAGAAAATTAAGAATGAAAAGCCAAAAGAAGAAAAGGAAGAAAAAGAAGTGAAAGAAGAAAAAGAAGAAAAAGAAGTAAAAGAAATAAAAGAAGAAAAAGAGGAAAAAGAGGAAAAAGAGGAACAAGAAGAAAAAGAAGTAAAAGAAGAAAAAGAAGAAAAAGAAGAAAAAGAGGAAAAAGAAGTAAAAGAAGAAAAAGAAGTAAAAGAAGAATTAATTATTTCAAGTAAAAATAATGAAAATGATAAAGAAGAAGATACTACTATAGATGATAAAAATGATGATAATTTTGAATTACTCAAAGAAGATGATGAGGAAAAGCAAGAAAAAGTTCCGAAAAATAAAGAAATATTAAAAGGAGAGCAAGATACTAATTTAAAAGATAATAATAAAGACCAAGAAATGAAACAAGATTCAGAAAATAAAATAGATAAGAAAGATAAACAAGAATTAAATGAAAAAAATTCTAAACCTAAAAGTATTATAGATGAAGAAAATGAAAAAATTAATAATGACGAACAAAAACAAGAATTAAAAGAAGATGCAAAGGAAGAAAAAAAAGAAGAAATAAAAGATTCTAAATTAGAAGAAGACAAAAGTAAAGAGGTAAAAAAAGAAGATAATAAAAAAGAAGAAGAAGAAGATAAAAAAGAAGAAAATAAAAAAAAAGATATATTAGAAGAAGATAAAAAGGAAGATAAAATAAAAGAAGTTAAAGAAGAAAAAGAAGGTAAATTAGAAGATAAACAAAAAGATAAAAGTGAAAAAAATAAAAATAAAATTAATATTGATGAAGATAAAAAAATACCAGATGGGTTTACGTCTAAAGACGAAGAAAAAATAAATGAATATAAAAATTCAAATTATAAAGAATTATATTCTCAGAATTATTTTTGTGATTATTTCACAGGAAAAGAATGGAGAGCAGGTTTTATTCTTAATATATCTGATAATTATGCACAAATTATTGATGTTACTAATAAAAGTCCAAATCAAGTTAATTTTCCTCTAAATAAAATAAAAATAGATAATTCAAAAAAAATTTCATATTTTAGGAAATATAGTAAAGCTGATAATTATATGGTTAAAGGAACTGCAAAAAATTTAAAAAATAAATTAATACAATTTACTAATTTTCATAATAAATTTAAGGAATATATAGAATATTGTGATAATTTTGAATTTTATTATTTTTTAAGAGCTTCAATTTATTATGGATTAGATTTTTGTATGAATACAACCATAGTAAATGCTAATGATAAAAATATAAATATAGAAATAAGTTTTAGATTAATCTTAATAATATTAAATATAATTTGTGATTGTTTAAAATATATTCAAGATAATTTTGAAGATTTTATGAAATTTCAAAATGAAATAAATAATAGTGATTATAAAGATTATATATTATTAAGTAATAAATATGCTGTATATAGCTTTTTTGATGATATACATTATTTAATAAAAAAAATTTTTGGGGATTCGATCCAATATTTGGATTGGTTTATAGCTTATAAAGACCAAATTAGTTCATTTATTCCCTCAATTAATGATAATCCACAAATTCAATTAGCTCAAGAATTATTTTTTTTATATAAAGATCAAAAAGGTGGAGACAAAAATTTTAAATTAATGAAAAAAATATGTCTACCACAGGTATATAGTAAATCTCATATTTTTCATACTTTAGATAAAAGTATAAATTCATGTATAATGGCTTATTTTGTCGATTATTTCAATTATATAGGAGGATATGATATATTATTTACATTATTATGTTCAATATATCATAATAAAGATAATTATAGAACTAATTTTGACATTCAATATTATATAATAAATGATTTATATACAGCAAAAATAATAACAGGTGCATTCTCAAAACATGAAGGAAATGAAAAAATTAAAAAATATATAGATGAATATTCTGATAAGTTTGATGACGAGGCATCCCAATCTTTATATCAAGAAGATATAGATAAATTATTTTTAAATTTAATTGATTTAATTCAAAAAAAAGATGAAGAAAAATCATTATTAAGTGAAAGAATTCAATTAATATATCTATTTAAACAATTACATAAAACTAAAAAATTAGAAAGAAATATTAATTTAATAACAAATTTAAACAATATAATTAAAAGTGTTCAATATAATAATTTATATAAAGCAATTATGGAAAAGAATGAAACAGATAAAAATGAAGAAATGTTAAATGATATGCAATTTCAGGGTAGAAACCAGAATATTAAAGAAATGACCGAAGAATATTTTTGTAATTTATGCAAAGAAAATAAAATTATTGAATTATTTTTAGAAAGTAATACTACCCATGAAGAAATAATAAAAAGATTATTTCCTTTATTATTCATAATGCATAAAAATAATTATGGATATACAACAAAAAATGAAAAAAATATAGATTCAAATTATATTTTTGAAAAATTATTTATTAAATTGAAAGAATCAGAACAAAACAATGAAAGTTTATGGAAAATAATTTTATCTGATATAATTTTGGAATTTTCTGAAAAATTGGATTCAAATGAAAAAAATAAAGTTTTTGGATTAATTAAAAATTATTTTGGAGAAACTGCCATAAAAAAAAATTCAAAAATAATACAATTGTTGGACTTTATAATAAACTTTAGTATTAAATGTATTAATTCTAAAGTAAGCATTCCAAATGAAAAAGAAAATGATATAATTTCTGGTAGTGAATATAAGAATAAAAGTGAATATGATAAGATAATAAAAAGCTGTTTTAATGATAATAAGTTTTATTGTTTAGAAATATTAATAAGTCATTTAATTGATAAAAATAAATTAAATGATTTTGATTTAAATTCAGAATTAAAAAATACTTTTATAAATACATGTATAGAAGGAATTATTGAGATGTTAAAAAATATAAAATCAAATGATGGAATTGTTAAAATAATATTTATTAGAATTATAAATGCTATCATATCATCAATAAATACAATTAATAATATAACTTTATTAGAAAAAATGTTTAAATTAGATATTAAAAAAAGTGAAAAAGAGGAAATTGATAAATATTGTAAAGAAAAAAATATTATCAAAGAAATTCATAAAGAGCTTAATAATTATTTAAAAAATTCAAAAGTTGAAAATGAAAAGGAAAATAAAATAGAAATAGAAAAAAGAATAGGTTTAATATTTTTATTAATCGAAAATGGTGTTAATATTTCAAATGATGAATTTAGATTTTTATTTAATGAAATATGTAAAACAAATGAAATGACAAAAAAAATATTTTATACAAAAATGAAAGAAAATATTTTGAAATTCAATACCAAATTAAGAGAATATATTTTTGAAAACTTATTATTAAATAAAGATACTAATTTTGAAATAAATGATTTTATGAGTTATCAATTATTAAAAGAATTTATTTTGCAAATAAATAATTCAAAAAGAAAAATTAATTTTATAAATAATAAAGATATATTTGTTATTTCGAATAGTTTTTGTAAGGATATTTATGGTCATGATTCATTATGGGAAATATTATTAAAAACAACAAATAATGAAATAAGAAATGATTTAAGTAATTTTCTTTCAGATTTATATTTAGCAACTAAATATAATACTATTGAAGAATATAAAAAATTCTGGATTATTATAACCAAAAAAATAATTGATAATTTAAAATTAGCTATAAAAAATGATAATAAAAATAATAATGCTATTAAAGGATTAATTTGTTTAATTAAAAAAATTAATAGTAATTCAGATAATGATGGAGAGATAATTTACAATAAAAATTTAATACCTAAAATATTTGAGCAATATAAGAATAAAGAAGAAGATAAAAAAGATTTAAAAACAGAAGGAAAAAAAATTAAAAAAGAAGGAAAAAAAGAAGGTAAAAAAGAAGAATTAAATAAGGAAAAAAATGAAGAAATTCCTATAAAAATACGTTTGGAGTATAATGAAACCAAAGATACTGCTTCAAAAAGTGAAAAAGATCAAAATGAAAATAAACAAAAGAAAAAGAAGGTTTTTGAAATATGTAGTAATGAATTTTTTTATAATTTAAGATATTTTATTAGTTATGAATTTAAAATTCCATTAAAATGTATTCAGTTGAAAAAGCCTAGTAATGAAAGTAATTCCAATAATATTTCATCAGATAAAAAAGGTATAACTAAAACAGGAAATAGCCTTAATTTATTATATGATTATATTAATTTAATGGAATATTTTCCAGAATTGAAACAATATATGAAGAAAAAAAATAAAAAAGATAATGAAGAAAATTATCCTGCATTTATTGTTGAAAAAATACAAAATCCTTTGGGTGGTGAAGATAATGATAATTTAAAAAATTTTATATCAAAGAATGAAGAATTATCAAATATATTAAAAAATTTAACAAAAAATAAAAATAATGATTATGGAATAGACATATGGAGTATTATAAATGATAAAAGAGAATTTGATAAAGATAAAGAACAAGAAAATTATAAAATAATTGATGAATTAATTAATAATCCTAATAATAAAAATAATAAAGAAAAAGAAGAATTATTAAATAAATTATTTAGTTTTGATAATTCAAACATTTTTTATATGAATTGCATTTTATCTCAAATATATAATTATATCAAAAAGGATGCTAATAATAATAAAGATACAATTAATAAATTTATTAATTGCAATCTATGGAGAAACAAAATAAGAAATTTATCTATCGAAATTAAAGATAATAAAAATATGAATAATAAAGCTTCTTCATTAAATGGATTGTATGAAGAGAAAAATTATCAATTTAATTTATTGAATATATATAAAATAATTGCAAAAAATATATCATCAGATAAAGAATTATTTGATTTTTTATCAAAAAATATATTTGAAATTTATTATAATATAATAAATAATTGCCTTATTATAGATATAGACTCTTTAAGTAATCAAAATAAAGATGGAAAAGATACTATTAATAAAACAAAAAAAATTTATAAAAATATTCTATTAGGAATAAATGAAATATTTTCTAATAACAAGAATATTTTATTTTCATTTATAAAACTTTTATTAAATGATAATGATAAAGAAAAAACAATGAAAGATAAATTTGAATTTTGTTTTATAGATGGAGTAATAAAAAATAATTATCCATTTTTAATAACAAATATTTTAGAATTACCTTTGATATTAATTAAATCTGATTTTTTTAATGAAGAAAATGATGAAGTTAAAAAAATACAGAAAGAATTTTATACTTTTATTTCTTCTATTTTTTTCACAAAAAAGAATCATGAAAAAATTATTAATTTATTGGAAGAATTATATGATAATAATAATTTAGCTATATTATTAAGTATTCAAAAATATGAATATAATTTAAAAGTATTTTTAGAGAAATTTTCAGAAGTATTATCTTCAATATATTATTTAATATGTAATGAATTTGATTTTGAAAGTTTTATTTATGAAAAAGTTATACCTTTTATATATGACCCTTTTATAAGACAAATAAAGAAAGATAGTAATTTTCATGATTGTTTATTTGGAGGTCATTGTTTAATATTATCTAGTTATATTTTAAATATAGATTTTGAAAAATATAAATTAATTCAAAATTATAAAGGAAAAAATCTTAAAAAATATTTATTTGATGATATAATTATGTATAATTGTAATGAAGAATCAATTTCTTTAAATGATATATCTAATGATGAAACAGTTCAAATTTATAATTCATTAAATGAAGCATATCGTTTATTTATTTCTATAGCTATTAAAGAAATTAATTCTAATTCAAATAATGACCAAAATAACAATATAAAATATTATTTAGATAAATTAAATACTTTTAATAAATTAGAATATAGAATAGAGAAAATGAAAAAGAGAAGGAAAAAGAATTAGGCTGGAGATTATATTATAAAGAGCAATATATTTCAAATGCATTTATAGGGCTTAAAAATTTAGGTTGTACTTGCTATATGAATAGTTTATTACAAGTATTTTATCATATAGCTCTTTTTAGAGAAAGTCTATTGTTATGTGAATGTAAAGAAGAGAAGAAGAATTCCTTATATGAAGTTCAGAAAGTGTTTTTAAATTTAAAACTTCTTAAAAGAGGCTATTATATCCCAGAAACATTTGTAAATAATTATGATAATGAAATTTTGAATGTTCATCAACAAATGGATGTAGATGAATTTTTTTCAAATATTATAGATAAACTTGAAAATAGATTAAAAAAAACAGAAAATGAAAATTTATTAAAATATTTTTTCCAAGGAAGATTTAATGATACTTTGACATTTAAAGAAGGATGTGATCATCATAGAACAAATATAAATGATTTTTATTCAATTCAATTACAAGTCCTAAATAAAAAAAATATTTATGAATCTCTAGATACATTGACTGAAGGAGAATTAATGAATGGAGATAATTGCATATTTTGTCCTAAATGCGATAAAAAATTTCCTGCTTTAAAAAGGCAATGCTTTAGGACTTTACCAAGAATGCTTATGTTTGTATTAAAAAGATTTGAATTTAATTTTGATACAATGACAAAATTTAAAGTTAATAGCTATTATGAATTCCCCATAGAATTAGATATGAATAAATATACAAGTGATTATATTGATAATAAAAATACTCAACAAAATAATAAATATACATTAAAAAGTGTAGTTGTTCATATGGGTAGTAGTGAAGGTGGACATTATTATGCATATATAAAAGATAATAAGACAAAAAAATGGTACCAATTTAACGATACATCTGTAACTGATTTTAATATTGATGACTTAGCAAATGAAGCATTTGGTGGAAAGGATGAAAACTCAAAAACAGAAAAAAATAGAAGTGCTTATTTATTATTTTATGAAAAAATAGATAAAACAAATTGTGAAGATTTTGAAAAAATTCAAGTTTTAAATCAATTATTAAATAATAAAAATACAAATATTGATGATAATAAAAAAAAAGAAAATAAAGAAGAAGCTGAATTTTCATTATTTAATGAAAATGAAAATAATAAAAATAATGATAATCAAATAATAGAAAAAAATAATAATAAAGATAAAAAAAGTTTTATTATGAATGATATGATTATGAAAATAAATAAAACAATGATTGTTGATTCTTTAAATCAAAAATTATTTTCTATTAATTATCATCATTTTATTTTAGAATTATATATTAATATATTAAATATTTTAGGTTTTAATAATAATACAATAGAAGTTTATTTTAGTAATTTATGTTATACAAATAATGAAAATCCTTTTCAAGGACTTTTTGCTTTAATTAGGAATTTTACGCCTAAAGGTTCAAATATTACAAAGTATTTAAATAAAGGAAATATAAAAATTTTTAATTTAAAAAAAGATATATATAAATTTACTGAAAAAGAGAAAGAAGAAAAAATAACAAAATTATTTGAATATATAATTATTACATTTTTTAATATTATTATTCGTTCTAAAGAAAGAAAATATTTTGCATGTTTTGTAGATTTAATTAAATTTTTAATTAATAGTTATGAATATTGTGCTAATTATTTTTTGGAAGAATTATCATGTTATAATACTATTATAGAATATTTAATAAATTGTCCTTTATATGATATAAAAAAAATAATTGTAGAAATAATTTATTGTGCAATGATTAAATCTAATCAAGAATATTTATCTAAAAAGAATAAAAATAAAACTAGTAAAACTAAAGTAAAAAAGAGTGATAATAATTTAGAAGATAATCCAAATTCAAATCAAATTATAAAAGAAAAAAAAGAAAATAATATAGATATATCAGAAAAAGATAAAGAGAATAATAATAAGAATAATAAAGAAGGAGAAAATAATAATAATTTAAATAATCAGATAGAGCAAGAGACAATACCTGGGAATAACTATACAGAAGAAACTAATGATATTAGAAAAGAAAATGAGAATAAAGAAAAAAAAGAAAAAGAAGAAAAGGAGGAAAAAGAAAAAGAAAAACAAAAAGAAAAAGATATGATTGATAAAGATGCAGAATTAGCAAGGAAATTAGATGAAGAGTTAAATAATAAAAGGAAAAAGGAAAATAAAAAAAAATTAAGACCAAAAGGAGATGAGAAACTTGTAGAAAATGAAAATATATCTAAAAATGTTCTTAAATTAATATATAATATTATTCATATATTAGTAAAAATACAATATCGTAGAAATACAAAAGAAGCAAGATTTTTATTTTCAGTTTTATTAAAATTTACATTTGTTACATCAAAAGCAAAAAAATTATTAAATGAAATTTTAAACCTTTCAACTGTATTGAATATTATACATTTCAAAGAATGTCGACAAATGAATTATTCATCAGAAAAACTTTTTGATATTGATAAAGGATTTTTTGAACCTACTCATGATATATTAAATCCAAATCCTGATGATATTGTATATGGAGAAAGTGATGCGAATGGTAAATTTGTTGAAGTAAATTATGATTTGTTGTTGTTATGTAGTTTAATGTATTATAAAGAAAAACCAAAAGATGAAATAATTGAAAAAAATGAAGATATAGGTTTTACATTTTGGAATGAAGATTATATATATTTATTAATTAAAAAAACAAAAACTTTTCAAGAAATAAATTATCTATCAAATTTAATTAAATTAAAATGTAATGATAATAAGGATATATTTGATATTGTATTAAATAAATTATTATATATATTAAATAAAGTTAATGATGATGAAAATGCTTTTTATGATGAATTTGATAAAGATAGTACATATAATATTTATAAAAATATTGGTGGTAATTCAATTGCAAATATTTTAAATTTATTAAGATGTAATGTAACAATAATATTTAAAAAATTAATTCTTGAAACAAAAGATAAATACGATGATTATAAAATAAAAACTTGTTTAAATAAATTATTTGAAATATTTAATAAAAATAAAAAATTTTATGGAATATCAATTTCAATTATGAATATAATAATAGATATTTATGATGAAAGAGATATATATAAGCAATATCCAAAAGAAATTACTGAAATTTTGAATTGGTTAAATAAAAATAAAGTACCTCCTAAATTATATTCAATAAGAGGAATAAATATGTACAAAGATCAGCAAATGAACTATTATTATCAAGCTGAAATGAGCAAAGATATGAAAAAAGAATTTGAACAAGTAGAAACACAAAAAACTAATAAAAAAATTGAATTTATAAATAAAATATTAAAAGAAAAAAATAAAAATTATGATATAACTAATTTTTGTGGGGATTTATCTGAGTTTAAATTTACTTTTGGAGATAAAGTTATATTTGATAATAAATTATGTAAAGTAACTAATTGCTTGGATGAATTGATTAAAATTAAGATAATTGAAGATAAAAAAGAAGAAGCTGATAAAGAATTTAAAGTAAAAGATATATATAAAAAGAAAAAAGATATTTATGAAAGAGAAAAATCATCATTTTGGGTTGAAACTGATGATTATAGACTAAAAATTAAAGAATTAGTTAACACTAATTTAAATAATCAATAAAGTAGATAAAAGGTATAAATCTTATTAAATAAAATAATATTATTTAAATAAAAATAAATGAAAATTAGTCATTTCAAATTTGATATTGTATATGGGGATTGGGGATTGGGG
>JAJJLB010019133.1:0-10034 GCA_023806845.1 Diplodinium flabellum
TATATTATGAATTATAATTTTTAAAATATATGGAGATTAAGTATGAATTTTAACAATAAATTATATTTAATAAAATTAAATTATAATTGATAGGATAGACCATATTTCAAAACATATTTTTTGACTATATTATTAGTAATTAGATTAATTTAAATTTAAATAGTAAGAATTTATAAATTTATTTTAATAAATAAAATATATTTTTATAATTTGATTTTAAGATACTATAGTTCAATTAAAAAAATGAAGGAAATAATAAAATATTTTAATTTTAATATATATATATGGATAAAGCATATATTTATGTTTTTAAAAAAAAAATATCTATAAAAAATGAATTATTTATTCATTAATCATTTTTTTCATTAAATTTGTAATTTCTTTAATATTTTCCTCTTCTTTATCATTTATATCAAATAAATATTTATCTTTTATATTATTTGAATCAGGAAAATTTTTACCTTTATTATAATGATTATTTTTTAAATCAACTTTTGGTAATTTTTGCACATTATTAGTTTTATTTAATTTTTGAGAAAAACCATCTCTATTAATATTAAAACTACTTTTATTTTTATGTAAATTTGGAAATTCTCTTTGTTTATAATAATTTATATCATTAAAAATTTTACTTTTAAAAATTTTATCCCCACCACTTTTATATTTATTTTTAATATCAGTTTTATATGAATTAATAAAATTTCTTAATAATAATATTTCTTGCTCTTTTTGAAATATTATTAATCTTTTATTTTTTTCTTCATTTTCTTTTATTTTTATTTTATTTTTTAAATTTTGAATTATTTTTTTATGTTCTTCTATAACTTTTATAACACTTATATATATATCATCTAATTTTTTATATCTACTATCTTTTTCTTTACATTCTTTATTTAATATTGTTATTTCTTCTTCTAAATTTTTTATTTTTTCTTCTTGTTTTACTGATAATGTATCCATTTTAGATTTATCTTTTATTAATGAATTAAATTTTTCTCTAAATGTATTAAATTCTTCTTCTATTGTTTTTAATTTTTCTAATTCTTCATTTACTTTCTTTAAATCTTTATTTAATTTTTCATTTAACTCTAATTGTTCTTTTAATAATTTTGTTTTATTTTCTAATTTTAAATATATATCTTTTTCTAAACGTTCTTTTAACTGGAGTACACTATCCTTTAATTGTTTTAATTTATTATTTAATTTTATATTTTCTTCATTTAATATATTATTTTTTTGTTCTAATTCTTTATTTTTTTCTTCTAATTTTATTTTTTCTTTTTTTATTTCTTCAATTTGAATTTTTAATTCATCAATTTTTGAATTAGAATTATCATTTATATTATTTAAATTACTTTCTTTATTATCATCAATATTTTTCTCATTAATTATTTCTTCTTCTTTTTCTTTATCTTTTTCTTTTTCCTCTTCTTTATTATTTTCTTTTTCTATATTATTTTCTGCTGAATTATTTTCATTATTCATATTTGGTTTATCTATATATTTATTACTTAAATTACTATTATTTAATTCTTCTTTTTTATCTTTGTTTTCAATATTATCATTGTTATTATTATCATTATTCTCTTCTTCCATTTTTTTAATGTTATATTTAAAAATAATTAATTATTAAAAAAGAAAAATATATAAGTAAAAATAATTTATTCGTTTATTTATAATAACAAATAATAATTATTAAATAATTAGTTTAAATATTATTGTAAAAAATTATATTAAATTTAAACATAGTCAGTTTCTTTATCTTCTACCTCTTTATATAAAGATTCTTTATTATATTGATTAAGAATAATTTCTTTCCTTTTTTTTCGATTAATTAATAATGTTTTTATTTTTTTGCTTTCAGTTTCATCTAAATAATCCATATCAATATCTTTTATTATATTTTTCCATTCAGACATATAATAAAAAGTCAATTTCATAATTTCTATAAATTTTTTTTTGAAATAATCTAAATTAAAAATATTTTTCATATACTGAGTAAAATCATATAAATCTAAATCAGAATATTTATCTTTAAAAGAAATTATAACTGAAATAGAAAATAAAAATACAAATTTCCATCCAAAAATTATTGTAAAATTCCAAATTATCAATAAAAATTTATCATATTTAAAACTTTTAGAAAATAAAGTAATAAACCAACTTGCAGTAAAAATTCCATGATTTATTTTTTTTGTTTCTAAAAATTTTACAATGTTAGGACATAATTTATTTAATAAATATTGTACTATTTTCATTTTATTTTCTAAACAATTATAAATGCCCATAACATTTTCCATTTTTAATTTATTAAATAAAGAATCCAAATACATAAAAGTTTTTTTTTCACATTTAAAAAATTTAATTAATTTACCAACTATAAAATTCATTCCTTGTGCATAACCTATTTCATTATTATAATTAGAATAAGCTTTTAATACATTAAATAATTTATTATAACTTTCAGCACCTTTATGGAATGAATTATCATTAGGAAATGTTCTTAATAGATCTTTTATTATTTCCTTGTCATATTTTTTAGATATATTTAAATAATTAGTATATGTAATATCAAAATTTTCCATATTATTAAATTTTGAATATTTTAATAATTCTATATTCCAGATTTTATTTATTAATTTTTCATTATTTATATTATTTATAATATTATTCATTGTACTTTCAAGAATTGATTTTTTGGTTATTTTTAAACATAAATTATTTGTCAAAGATAAATTAAATAAATCATCATTTGTTAAAAATAATAATATAACTTTCATAATTTCAGTATTTCTAAATATTTTTTTCATTTTTAAAATAAAATTTTCATTAGAATTTATACATAAATTATATTTCATTGTTTTTAAGGAAATAACTTGATTATTTTCTTCTGGAATTAATGGTATTTGAATATCAATAAATGAACTATTTTTCATTTTTTTATTTTTATATATTTTATTTATATTTTTTTTATTTGATAAAGTCTGAGATTCATTATTTCTTTTTTCTTTTTCTTTATTAGGTATTAAATTTATTGAATATTTAAAATCTGTGTTAAGTATATTTTCTACATTTATTTTTATTTTATTTTTATTGAATGCATTTTTATTTTCTAAAACAATAGAGGATCTTTTATTAAATTTGTATGTTGAATTAGCATTATTATTTATATTATTATTCATCATTTTATTTGTTTTTGAGGAATTTGAAGAAAAAATTCTTTTTTGTTTTTGATTATTTATTGGTGAAATTTGTTTATTTCCTTTTGTATATGTAAAACAATTATTATTACTATTAATTAAACAATCATAATTTTTGTTTAGAGATCTTGATAAATCTTCTATTGTATCATCTAAATAAAAATATGTTTCAGTATTATTAACATTATGTGAATATCTAGCATTTATATTTATATTATTTTTATTTTCTTCATTTTTAAAAAATTCTGTATGTGTTTCATTATTAATATTTATTTTATAATCTTTTTTTTTGTTATTATTATTCTTACTTTGATTTTGATTTTTATTCATTAATACTAGTTTATTAGATTGAAATTTTGAATATAATGAAGAATTATTTAAATGAGGGCTAATACTTCTTTTTAAATTATATTCGTTTGTCTTATAGTTTTTTATTAAACTCATATAATCAATATTAATATTATTTTCTGATGGCGGAGGATGCCCTATATTTATATAATTATTTCTTTTAATATTATTATTATTAATTTCTATTTTTTCTTTGTTAGATTTATGAATTTGCTTTATATTATTTTTATTATTGCTTTTTATTATTTGTTTTTTTTCTTCTATTTTATGTATATCTTTACTTGAAATATTAATTATTTTTTGTTCATTATTATTTGATGCAAAATATGTTTTATTTTTTTTTGCTTTAAATTGATAATTAACAAAATTACTTATATTACTATTACTATTTATATTATTTTTATCTATTTTATCTATATTATTTTTATTGTTTAAATTAGATAAATTAGTTTTAATATTTTTTTCAATAGATTTTATTTTTGTTGTTTTTTTCAAATTATTAAAATTATTATTAGTATATGATTTCATTTTTTCATTATTAATATTATTTTTTCCTTCATTAATAAGTAATATATTCTTTTTCTTTACTTGATTTAATTTTTTATAATTTAAATTATTTAATTCATTTATTTTTACTGAGAAATCAGTACTTTTTTTTATTTCTTTTTTTTTATTTTTATAATTTGGTATTAAATTTATTGAATTATTATCATATTTTATTATATTTTTTTTATTTATATCACTATTTGTATCATCACAAAATAATTTTAAATTTTTATTTGATATTATATTTTCTTTAATTAAATTATTTTTTTGAATTTTTTTATTTAATAGTATATTTTGTTTTTTATCATCATTTTTTATTTCATTTTTATTTAAAATATATTTTTTATCATTTCCTTTTAATCTTTTTCCATTTTTTATTTTAAATTCAAGTTTTTTAACTAAATCATTAATTTTACTATGAAAAATTTCAAAATGAGGATTTATTATTTTTTTTTCACTGTTAACAATATTACTATTTAAATTTTCTTTTATATTTTTATTATTTATTTTAAATCTAATTCACTATTATCACTATTTTCATTTTTCCTATTTTTTAATTTCTTATAATAATTCATAATATTTATATCTTTCATGTTCTTTTTCTCTTTACTATAAACTATAGTTTTTTCTTCTTCATCCATTATCTTTAAATTTCTATTATTATTTATATTATTTAATTATTGAAAATTATTATAATTATCTTTATTAGTATTATTAAATTTTTCATTTTTATTATTTTTCTCCAGTAAAATTTTATTTTCTAATATATCTTTATTATTTTTAATAAATATATATATATTCTTTTTTATTTTTAATTATTTTATTTTTAATTATTTTATTTTTATTATCACTTGAATCATCATCATTATATTTTTTTTAATCATCGTTTTGGCATATATTTTTATCAATATAAGCATTATAAAGATCAGGTACAGAAATATTAACATAAATAATTTTTTCTTCAATTATAGTTTTATTCATATAAGTAATTTTATAACAATTTCTGAGTATATAATCTTTTGAATATCCTTCACTATAATTTAACACACATTTATTATTTTCTACAAAATATGAAGCATAACAACTTGTACAATTATTTTTTTCTCCTTTTCAACTTTTACACGGTTCTTCACATAATTCACATTCTTTATTTCCTTCTTCATTTATTATTATATAATAATTATCATTAGGACAAGTTTTATGACATTCTTTTTTATCTTTAAAATATATAGGATATTCTTCATTACATGACAAACATAAAGTAATATTGTCTTTTTCACATGTTTTACATTTATATCCACATTCAAAATTAGCTTTTGATACTAAATTATTTTTTTGAGTAATAATTCCCTGGCTTTCAGTTTTAATTTCTATGGAAAATAATTTTTCATTATTTATATGATTTTGTTTTATTGGTATATTTTTTAATGTAAATATAATTTCTTGATCAACTAAAGCTTTTGAATTTTGATTTTCAAAAATAAAATCTTCTTCTCCTATATCTTTAAATCCATTATTAATTATTAATTCATTATTTTTTGTATCTATTTCACAACTGAAATCTTTATCAGTAATAATTAATCCTTTTATTGGTTCAATAAGGCAATCAGAATATTTTTCTAATAAAATCCCTGTAGAAAATTTTATTTTTAATGAATCATTTTTACCTATCAAAACTTCTGGAACTAATTGTAAATTAATATCAAATTTTCCATAATTATTTTCTGATTGTATAGTATTTACTTCAGAATATTTAAATCCTATATATTTCTTCATTTTTATAGGAATAATTTCATTATATACAGCAATAATATATCTTTCTTTATCTAAAATTTTAATATCTTTAATATATTGTTCTTCTAAAATATTAGGATTAAGAATTGGATTCCCATATACAGTAATGTTTAAAGTTTCATTTGATGAAATATTTTTATCGATTTTTATTGTATTAATATAATAACCTTCATTATCAGCTTCCTTATTATTTATAAATGCAGTTTTCCAAGAAGTTTTAAATTCAAAAATATCACTATCATATAAATCATTTAAATCTGTTAAAAAATTAATAGTATATATAGCTCTATCATTTGTGTAGTAACTATTTGGTGTTACAGTTAAATTTTTTAAATATTGTGGAACATTATTTGAAAATTCTAATGTTTCATGTTGAAAAATAGTTTTATAAGTTAAGTTACTCATATAGAAATCTAATGTAATTGGCTTAAAAGACCTATAATATTTATAAGTAAAGTTTATTTCAAAAGTCATTGATTCCCCTTTTTCAATAAAAGAAAAATTCCAAGGATAAGGATGCTCCAGATGATATAATATATAAGGTGATATTACGAAAGAAGGCCCAACTTCTTTTCCATTAGGCAAATTCAAATAACTCCAAAAAGTATTATAATATTCACTATTATAATTAAATCCATTTACTCCTTTTAAATTATTAACAAAATCTTTATTATAATCTCCATTATATGAAATTTTATCTAAATCAATATATTTTATAAAATTTGAAAAATCCAATCTAAATATATTATCTTTAATAAACCAATCCGTTGCCTTTATATTAATAGTTAAATTTCCTAATTCATCATTTATCATATTATTTTCTTTTATTTCAATAGTAACATTTTTATTGTAATATAAAGGATTATCTTCAGTTCTAGGATATTCAGCATAAAAAAATGTTGTTTGATAAAATCCAAATTTAAGAATACCTGTTTCTTTTTTAATTTGTGTTATATTTTCATAAATATAAATTCCATCAACTTGTATGCTAATATCATATAAACCAGAATCGGATAAGACTCCGAGTTGTGTAATGCTATTAAAAGCATATATATAAGTATCATTTACATAATAACATAAATAATCTTGTAAAGAATAAAAAGAAATACTTGAATTTCCCCTATTTCCCCAAAAACATGGTAAAACTTTTCCTATACAAGTAGCATTTACAGAAAAACCTTCTGGTAATTTTATTTTTACAAAAAATTCTTTAGGATATTTATTAACATTATATATAGGCTTATAAGAATTAGAAGTTTCATTACAACCTTTAGGAGTTTCATAAAATTCATTACATTTAGGTTCTCCATCTTGTTCAGCTCGATAAGGTGTACTCCAATAAAAAACTTCAAAAAGTAAACCAGTAAATTTACCAGCATAAGGATCTAAAACACCAAAATTAATATACTCAGCCCTAACATCAGTTCTTGCATCTATAGTATAATTATCATCATCATTTAAAGTTCTATAAGCTATATGCTCTTCATAAATATCTCTAGCATAATTTGTAAAAGGTTTATCTGGCATTATTCCACTCCAAAATTCACAACTTTTATTTCTTACTGTTGATCCCCCAGCAAATCCAAAAATACAATCAGGTCCGCTATAAGAGTTGACTTCTGTAGGCCCTAATTTATTTGAATATGTCTCTGAATTCTCTGGTTTATAATAAAAATTATCTAGTAATGATTCAAAATAATAACTATAATATTTTGTATTAAAATTTGGATCGGTAAAAATAGCATTTTTTGGAATCTCCCATCCAGCATGATGAGGATTCCATCTATGAAGGCCACGATTTATTTGATCTTTAGAATGATATGGAATATATTTTACTTGATATATAGTTATATCAATTGGCCCAGTACGATTTGTTGTTAAAGTAATGCTTAAATCATAAAAATAATATAGAAACTGTCTTTTTATTTCAAGATTAATACAATTTTTTTCACCATCTGAATCTTTTTTACATAAATATTCATATGCCTGTGTATAATAATGTATATCGTCTCCATTAGGATAATTAGGATGTAATTCACTAATATTTATAGAATTTCTTCTATAATCAAAACTTGTATTGGTTATTACTCCATCTTCTAATCCTGTCTTTCTTAGATCTTTAAAAATCCAATAAGAATTAATTTCTTCATCCCCTGGAACTTTATAATATTGATATGTATATCCAAAAGTATCTTTTGTGACTAAAATCTCTGGGGGAAATTTAAAAACTATATTAAATCTTGGTGGATACATTTTAGTTATACCTTTATTAAAAGCATCTAATCTAAACCAAAGATGAGCAGTTTGAAGAATCCCATATTTTTTAACTATAAATTCTATATCATCATTAGTTATATTATCAGGTATTTCACATGTTAAATAAAAATTACGATATGGGTCAGCTTCATTATTATCTAAATATCCGTGAACTTCATCCATAGTTGTCTTTGTTTTCATAACCCAATCTTTTGTTACAGTATCATATAATTCTGCCCATAATCCATTTGTTATTTGTGTTATATGAGGTGTCATTGTATTATTTACATTTATTACTAATTTTGTTCTATTAAATCCATCTGCTGCATAAATTTTTTCTAATTCAGTAAAATTTATTCTTATTTCATTTTCTACAATTTCATTTTTTATAAAAATAATATATTTTGTCCATTTTGGATCAGTACTCCATTCTTCATAATTGAAACTTGTACAATTTTTATATTCTGTACAATATTCTTTATATTTATATATTGGATGAATAAAAACAGTAGGCTTTTCATATGTACTATTCCATTGACTTCTAAATAATGAATAACTACTAGTTAAAGTTTTTCTATAATATGGAGTATGTATTCTTAATTGAAATCTATCATTAAATTCATAGCCAAATTTTTGCATTTTATGAATTGTTTCAAAAAAAAAATAATCTACCATAATTGTTGCCATTTGTGGTTGGTTGCATGGAGTATTTACCCAAAACCCACTATCTTCCCCTGTTGGTTCATCTCCAGTCTTCGTAACATTTACTCTTTGGTTATAAAACATACTTATATTTTGGAAAAAAATATTTCTTGTATCAACTGTATATACATTACTATAATATTCAGAATTATCTGCTGTTTTTAAAAGAATTCCTTTATATTGGAAGAAACCTTGAACTTTCATTCTTGGTAAATCATATACTCTTATTAATAATGCGAAGTATTCAGAAGGATTTTCACAATATGAATTATCTGAATTTTGCCTTTCAGTATAATCAAAAACTTCATTTAATTTTAAATCAAGTTCATATCCATCAAAAGTTACATTAAAATTTTCTCCTTCATATTCATAAAAATCAAAATCTTTGCTTGTAAAATTAGTAATAACTATATGATCTTTTATATTATCTTGTAATTCATTTTTATAATATTTAATTCTAGCACATAATATTGCTTTTTTTCCAATATAATTAATTGTTTGGCCAGTTCTTTGACTTATGTTTCGAACTTTTAAATAATCATCACTTCTTCCAAAGTAAATACGATAACTATATTCATTATTGTTATTATTAAAAATTAATTTATGCATATAACAAGGTAAATTTAATCTAAAAGTCATATGAGTAGGAGGATCAATATCAGGTGTAATATATGATTCATTTAAGAAAAAAAAATCTAATTTTGGTTGAAATGTTATATTAGTTATTCCAAAGTTTGTTGCATAATTTCTATTTCTTTCATCAGAACTGCATCCTTTAATTGGATAAATATCATCTACAAAGGGCCTATAATTATGAGATAGAATAAAATCTTCTACATAACAATATTGGGGAGTTTGTGTCCAATTAAAAGGAATTGATTCATTATAAGATAATATTTCCCTTATGACTTGTAATAAAAGTATTGTTTTATATAAGAGTCTTTGCATTTATTAATAAAGTTTATATTATTGATTTATATTTAAGAGTTAATTATTTTTCATTTAAATTCATTTTTAAAAATAGATTAATTTAATTTTTTTAATTGTCTTTCATTTTCTATCTGTATATATTTAATTTTATATTTTTTTTAAATTAAAAAATAAATAAATAAAAAATTTTAATTTGACAAATAATTGGGTTTTGGGTATTGGGTTTGGGGTATTGGGGATTGGGGATTGGGGATTGGG